>LYUA01002601.1:173568-185568 GCA_002093875.1 Calopteryx splendens
GAACAGTGTTTTACGCTATGCAGCCTCAATTCTATCTTACTTAACTGAAACTCATACTAGCAGCTCGTTCCGCATTCGTAGAGAAGTATATTATGATTAGAAATTTTAGCGAATTTTGCTCCATTTATCACTGCTGGTAAAATTCACTAGCATCGCTTGAAATGTATTAACTTTCTGTTTACCACTAGCATTCGAGTTTTGACACATCCCCCCCCCTCTTTGGACATCCCCCCACAGCGGAATTCAGCCTCTGGGACATCGCAGAAGGACTTTGAAGCATACCTCGTTGCCATGCCCATAGGGGAAGGCCTTCGGCTAAGCCCCAGAGGGGGATGAGGGGGTGAAAATGCCACAGACTGACGCATAATTTTGACTGTGCAAGTCTGGAAACATCCCCTGACATTCTCCATAGAGAGGTGGGTGGCTTGCAGGGTACGATGAAGATATGGATTTGTACTTGTTCCTCTCCGTCGACTTGTCGCCCCGGGTTCTTGTGTGATGCTCAGAAAGCTATGGACACGAGTGGATGTGAGCAGCGGAGTGAAGATGGATGGAAGGCACGAGGTCAAGGGGGAGGGGTCACAGTGGACGGGATGAAGGGATTCCGAAGAAATGGCGTGACAAGGAATGTTTCATTCACATAAAAAATACACTACGTAAGGATTGTTTCTTCTCAAAGAAAACCTCAGACCGTCCCCAGATTTCAAACGTCCCTTTTTCAAACTTAATTATTCTGATTTTATGCTCATAAAAATTCAATGCCCTATAGTAATCAGATGACTTGGAAAGAATTAAGTGGATCAATATTTATTAATTTAAATTTGAGCATGACTATGTAAGCGTTAAAATAAATAATCACATATCGAAAATGTGAGTTCAGGAAATTCGTGACAACAAAATCGTGTCTTGTTATGAAAACGATATGCTATTTAAAAGAAAATAATTGTTATCCTAGTAGTAGAACAGGGAATTTTTTTTGGAAACATTCAAATATGTCCAAAGAAACTTTTGGTGTACCTTCTTTATTCTCTAGAATGAATAATATTTTTCTCGGATGACTAACCCATAGGTGTAAACCAGTTTTAATTTATTTGTTGTTTGTGTGTGCCTATAATTGTGATTTTGATAAAAGTAAAAGAATTAGCCTCGGTTTAACACCTAAAACTATCCAGGCATGTTAACGTAATTATAAATTTAATATAACCATTCAACGAGGAAATGAAATAGCAGAAGATTGATTTCATTATTTGTTTTAACAGAAGCACCAACCGTCATTACCCATTAGGAAATATACGGGACTTTCACATAAAAGATTAAATAAAATGGTACATACACACTTTTCAATCAGACGGACCCCGCATAAGGGAAGTCTCGTCCTCCGTGACCTAGATTTTGCGATTAGAGCGATAGTTATAACTATCAACCTCAGCCGTAATCGATTCGAATAGGAGTGGGAATAGAAAGCTATACAGGAATTGATTTAAGCACTAACTATCAAGCTTCAAAATGACTCATACACTAATCAAATTCCTGTGTGTAATCGACGTATATATAATACGTACGTGATAATCCACACCTACATAAATTTCATGTCGATGTTATGTAATAAAACAGGTACCTACATACATAAATATCTATTGTCATCGACTGACTCTCGTGAAAGGAGAATCTCTTATGCTTATCTACCTCCGTTGTTCGAATGCGGTCGGTCACAGATCCAAGACATAAATATATCGTTAACGACCCTTTCTCTTCGCGAGGATTGACGATAATCTTACAAAAAGTTCAAAAAATCTGAAGGCCCTATCTTATAAATATGTGGAGATCGAGCACTCCTGATATTCATATCGCCACTCAAATAGAATACATTGAATATAAATGGTTGGTTAAAGCATGACTTCAGGGTTCGTTATGATGCGCTTCAACTTTGTTACAGAATGATGAGGGGGCATCAATATATCAACAATCACCACACATTAATAGTGATCACAGGGGCTCTTGGACTAAGGAGCATACTCACATTCGGTCTCAGCGCATTAAATGACAGATTTTCCATCATCATAACATTGATTGCAAAATTACTTATATTATTCATTTTATGTATTAAACCACAATGATTTTAATATTCCAATAACTTAAAAGAGTTAACAATGAAATTTACAAGTCACATACTCATGGATTACTTCAATTTCCTTTTTGATAAATCAAATATCGTCAGTAATTCGTCATCAATTTTCTACTCGCTGATTCGTTCAAATTCATTACTAATGATATTTCACTGTGATAGCAGCTCTTAACTATAGTAACAACAAGATTTGGCCTCCAGAAACCCTCTAGGAGGACAGAAAAGGTGACATTAGGTGAATTGCACGAATGGGAGTTTGGTCAAGATGATTCTACTTTGGGGCCTATCATTAAATACGTCCGCAGCTAAGAGCAATTTACAAACAAAGACCAAGTTCCATTTCGTGTTACTTCGAATTCCCTTCGTCTCACTAAATGGTACGTCAAATTGCGAAAACCTTAAAGAAAGGACCTTAAAACATTGCAATTGGTGCTTGAAAACTGCAAATGTTTGGCAATATCTCTAACTATTTCTATTCTCCTTCCATACAAGCATGCTAAGACACTGGATTTAATGGCACGGTTTATGTAGACAGAAATCAGAGACAATCTCCGCAAGGGAACAGTCAACCAATCTACAACTTCAGAGAAAGACTAAAATGAAATATTTAAGTATTATCATATCATAGTAATACCACAACTGTGGTATTATGATGATGGCATATAAGGGCAGAGTAATTTTCGGGCAGCTCAAAAGGTTTTGCAAAAAGTTCCATGGAAACCATTACCTTCTAGATGGAAGGGAGGTCATGGGACGATAATAGCCCACTCCTGTCCGGCTTTGGGTTCAATTTTACGGACACCGACTCCGCCTCCAGCCCAACATGCGCATGACTTTTATGGACAGTCACTTTCCTTTTCCGAAACAAATTGCCGGAGAGAGAGAAAGAAGATTTAAGAGGGAAAACGCTCAAATCGCAGCAGAGCGGAGCGTTTTAACTTAACGGCTTGGCTCAATACGCGCGCGCCCTCCAACCTCGGTCCATCCATTTATTTTTATTTAATTCGAATTTTGATGACGATAATAATAGAGATTTATTCAACGAATATATTTACTTTCAAGAGGAAAACTTCATTTGGGCGATTGTTACGAAGTTTTCTGCCAGTTCAGAATCAGGTTACTCAGTTACTCTGAACATTAGCCTCCGCCTTGGAGAAAGCTCGTTTAATTAGAGAGGTACCTAGTACGGAAATGTAAATGTAAGGTCTACTTTTTTAACGCTATGAAAGACACATTTGATGCGCGGAAAAGTTTTGGTATTATTGAGGAAGGTTCTTATTCAGGAAATACACAGATTTCAAGTAAAATCCGCTAGATCCGTGAAAGATGCTACGAGAATAAATTCTGATGAGGCACCTGCAAAAACTATGATGGACGTTCCTCCAGACACGAAGGGAGCTAGAGATATAAAGTTTATTTTAGAAAGGTACATTACCGATTTTACCACCAAACCTGTTAGTAAGATGCAAATCATTCGAGTTCAACACTGAAGCAGAAGGAATCATTTTACCCCCGCATTACATTGATGGACGAGACCACGGCGGGAAGTTGAGAGAGATTGACTGCCGAATAGACACGTGGATATAAGGAATTCTTTTCTCACGCACGATTTGTGACTATAACAGCAGGAAACACGCACGGAAGTTTGTGTTTCCCGAGTGTGAAAGGATGCGGAATGCTTACAATAATAACAATCATCCTCATTAATGGCTTGTATAACGTATACTTACAGGGAAGTATGTAAATGTAGTCAAAATAACTATTAAGACCCAACGGTATGCCGGCAAGTCGGACCATCCAGATATAATAAGATAAATCCTGCACTATAAAATAACAAATAATTTTGAGACAATAGTATATACCCTCTGCCAAACACACATGGGATATAATTCAAAATTGATTTTTCCAAATATTCACCCGTTTTCGGCAAACCGTAAGCTCATTGTATTCCCATTCAAGACTCTTAAAGGCTCTATAGATTATTATGATGCCGAAGAATTTGCTATACTTTGGATGAAAAGTGAATAGTTTAGAGAAAAGTTATTTCCTCCTCCAACGAGATGGAAAAAATCTACCCTCTATAAAATCACACGAGTAGCGTATTTTTTTATATTTAGATTAAGGAAGCTATAATATGGCACATAAAAAATAAAAAAAACAGCTATTCTTTTGAACTACCCCGCAAGAAATTAAATTTTCCTACAACGAGAGGAAAAACACCCACATATATTTCTGCTGCCACCCGAGCATCTCATTTTTTCCTTTCCCTCGTGTTATATAAGCACTGATGCTGTATTTTTCAGAGGCGCTTCCCCCGAACTCAAATCATTAGCTTCAAAAAGGTCGAGAGAAGAAAGAGGAAGGCACTTGAGGGTTAGGGAAGAGTGAAAAGGCAGGCGGCAGAGTGGAGATAAATACGGCTCTGCATTAGCGGACTCTTTTAACTAAATATTACACGAGGCCCTCCAACTCTGCGCTCTCTTCTACGCAGCCGGCTACCTTCATGACTCAAACTGCCTCCACTCATCTAGTTAGAAACATTTATCTTATTTAAAAAAAGCAATATAAAAGAATAGGAGTATAAAAGATCTAAGTGCACCCCCGAGGGAGGTTGAAGCGCGGACGTACTCGCAAGCAATTCCCGCGTAGGAAACAAAACGGTCTACAAAAAAGTAACGAAATCCTTTCCTCGACAGGAAAATAAAAAGGAGTGCCTGGGAAGCCAAACGAACTTGATAAAACACAGGAGTCACGCTCTCACGCTTGTCAATTCAGACGCCGTCTACAGCGCCATCCGACGGCGATTTAAAACATCAGCCGATTCGTGCCACCCCCTATCCCTACACAGTTATCTCTACTACCTAAACCCTCGGATAACCGGCTCCGCCGCTCGGAAAACGCTTAGCACCAACTTCCCAATACCAAACCCCCTACCTACTCCCCTTACTCCTCACCCGTCCATCCTCCCAAACTGAGTCCTTGAGCGACTCCCAGGCTGCGCCAAGTTCCTCCAAAATTCATACTAATACGATTATCCATCCGCTCGCGATTTACTTAAAGCGGAGGAGGGAGAAGGTCACATGAGCTCTCTCCCTCTCTGCCTTCCTCCCGCCGCTCTTTTTCATCCAGAGGATCCCGTGGTGAAGACCTCGGCGGAGAGGTCGCGGAAACGGCTGGAGAGACGAGATGCGAAGAAGAAGAAAGGACACCGACGAGGCGACGGCTGTGGGAGCTTTAAAAAAAGAAGGGGGAAAGGGAGGCGTGAGGGTGGGGGGGGGATGCGGCGTGGGAAAGGTTCGGGAGGAGCCGTAGTAACATTGATGGAAGGGGAGGGGTCGAAAATGGTAGAGGTGGTAGACATTCGGGAAGAAGGGAGAAGATTGGAGGAGAAATAATCAGGAGAGGAGGGGGATGAGCAACAAGAAGAACAAAGAGAGAATTAGGTTAAGAAGATGAGGAGATGGGAAATGAGAGGGAAGAGATTCAGAAGGAGAGAACGTTGGTTGGGAGGAATAGGGAAATGGGTGGCGGAGGAAGGAATGTGTGTGAGTTGAGGGGAAGGAGGTCGGCATGATTTTGTGAGTTTTATTTAATTAGCAAGGAGTCATTATTTATTGCGTGAAATAGTGCAATCGCTGCGACCATTTGAGAAATTGTTATAAAGAAAATTCAACTTCATTGGAAGACTACTTTGAACCATTATACGTGTATCGAATTTCTACCAATTTGATATAAATGGTAAAAACAAAATGGCTACAGTTAAAAAAATCGTTACAAATGGATCCGCTATCTCGCTATTTTTATCTAAACTATAAACCGAAGAAGCTTAAGTAATAATAAAAATAATCTTCCTCACGACCTCTCTTGGGTAAAAATTTTCGGGGGATATGCGGGCAAGCTAGCAAAATATTAGGATTTATAAAAAATTAGTGGTTAAATGCCACGAGAGGGTAAAAGATCGATGTTATCTCTCTCTAGTCAGGAATCACCTAGAATTTGCCTCTAGTATGGGGGATTCTCACGATGCAGGCTTGACCACCGAATTAGATCACGCTCAGGAAAGAGGAGCTAGTTTGTTAAACATATTTATGATAAATTTAGCGGCGTTACCTTTATTAATATTAATCTACCGGTTAAGGTGGGTTTCTGATGGACACACCCTTACAATACCCCTTTCTTCGTTTCAGCATACCTTTTGCCACCCTTCTTTCCGTCCAATATGCCTAATCTTATTTCCTTCCAGTACTTTCCTTACCCAATATTCTACCCTCTATCACCTTTTTCAACAACCCATCTACACACAGCACGCCCTGAATTCACTTTTATTGCCTTCTTTGGATTTCTCTCAAAAGTCTCTCTCTCCTATCATTCCCAAAACTCCTTTGCTCGTTTTCCTTTCTGTCCATTTCACCTTTTTCATCCTGCTCCACATCCAAATATCGAAAGCTTAGCAGCGTCACTGGATTATTAGAAGAACTAGGCTTTGATTCCTCACAGACTGAGGTTATATTATAGAATTAGAGGTTGAAATAGTTACATAAATTTAGATCTGGTACATTTTCTGATGGTTTTAAAGATGTTTTACTAACTACATCTTAGTATGGTACGAGGGGTTGCGAAAATGAGATCAAAGAAATAAACTGTAAAACGGATACATTTAAAGTATCACTTTTCCCGCGAACAATTAGGGATCTGTATATTTTTCATTTTTAAGGGTTACAAAAGAATATTTTATGCTAAGTATCCTCAATTTAATCTTTTTTGATTGCAAGCACTGCAGCTGGTCTTGCATGCATCGAGTAATATGCTATGCTCAGTTATATAACGCATACTAAGCCGTTGGTATTATGTCCCTACAATGCTTGATTTTCAACATGTCCATAAGAATCTGTACAACCCCTGCCACACATTCCAGTGGTGACTTGCCATGTAGATGAAGAACAAAAATATTGGTTTCGAAAAGGAAGCGAAAATGTAATAAAAATCAAAGGAAATGAATCCGGGGGATTAGAGGAGTTTTATTGCCTGGGAAGCATTATTTCTAATAATAGCAGTAAAATGACCGAGATAGGAATATTTTCGGCAAAACACGCCATCTAAGACAAGAGATAACTACTGATCAGCAATTATTTTTCCATATAAAACATTTGTTTGGAGTGTGACGACATAGGATGTCAAAACTAGGCAAAGAAGGGCTAGGCTAGGAAGGCAAACAGCGGAGGAGAAAAAGCACGATGGAACTACAATGGAGAGTGGACGACCAAGAATATCCTATTTAAAAAGGCTGATGGAAAAAATGGATGTCCATTCATATAAGGAAATGGAAAGCACAGATTCTAACAGGAGGATATAGTCATAGCAACATAGCACTTCCTTTAGTGGATGATGATGATGGCTGTTTGACGAAAGATCATCAGAATGGAGAGACAAGAGAACCTGCTCCGAGGGGATGTAACCTCTAACTTGCCTCATTTCCTCCTTCCAGTTTCCCCCCCATCCTAGTCTTCGGGCCGAAAAACTCTGGCTTCTGTCTTTTCTGTAATATGACCCGGTTGGTGTTATTTGAATAGTTCAGGACATGTTTAGTTCAGTTTTCTATGAGGGAGTAGGTAGGTCAAGAATTAATTCTTTATTTTTATCTTTAGGTAATATGCAAATTGAAAGCAGGTGAGAAATGCTTCTGACCATGCTATCGACATCACCATCCCTTCCAGTATTAGACCTTAACTCTGTTTCCGCAATTCGAAATCCACCACAGGTTAACTCTGCCTTGTCGTTTGCATCATATCTGCTTTTATTGACTCCAGAAAACCGAAAGTCAGAATCCGCATACGAAGTGTCATATGGCAAACCATTACCATGGCCAGGAAAGGTGCATGAAAACAGTTCACACAGCCGAAACACAAGAATGCATGCATGGTGAAATAGGAGGAATAAATAACAGCAATCTGCCCAATGTTTCCAGTTAACTCGGACATTATATGAAAGAGAACCAAGGCATTAGAATAATGAAGCGGATAAAAAGAGTGAATCTAGTGGCGGTGAAGGGTCATTTCCTTACGACTTGAAGCAATGAAAATTTCAAACAAGTTTCTCTCAAGTACAAACTAAAATAACTCCAAAACATCCGTCTCTTGTAATTAAACTGGCAACGATAGCCCAGGTGTAGAAAATTATTCCAGAATAGTTATATTTTTATCACATTAGTCATCACACACCCCAAAACGATCATCTAAGGCTGAGCGAAGAATGGAGGGAGAGGGTATGAATGGCCTCTTGAAAGTTGGGCCGGGGTTTAAGTATATAGGGTTATGGGTGGCATGGTAGGCTTGCATTGGTGAGATATAGGGTGAAGGGGGGGACACCTTGGTGGCAGGGATACCTGGGAGGTCTCAAGGGGAGAGGTGGTGGTGGAAAGCGGGAGAGAAAGGGGTGAAGAAGGAATCGACGAAGGTAAGAGAGAAGATAAGGTGTCGGAGTAGAGATAGGAAGAGAGAGTGCTAGCGAGGATTAGTGAGAGCTGTAAGAGAGGAAGAGAGAGAAATTGATATGTAGTAGCTGTAAGGATTAGAAGGGGAAAGATGGAGGGATAGGAGCAGCGGGGGAGACAAGGAGAGGTCGAGAGAGTTGGTTAGCGGCTTGTGTATGGATGGGAAGATGCCGGGTAGGGAAATGGGTAAAGGGAGGTCAGGAAAGGGAGCACGTAGAGGAAGCCACGACCTCGCTGGGGTTAAGAGAAAGGCGCACACAAGCAAGCTACCGGCCTTTTTCCGGCGGCGGCGAGGGTATACGGGCGGGGAGCGGTTCGGAGTGAGACACGTATTGGGGAACATGAAGACGGGACCGCTGAGAGACAGTTTGGGTTGGAGGCAGAGATGTAACCAGGGGAATGGAGGTTGTCGCAAGAGTCAGAGGGGAAGAGTATCGATCTGTTATGAGCGAATAGCATCGGATAATCGTTAAACCGATTGCTCCTACCCGCGATAACATACATATATTTCCCAACAGCCTAGGCATCATGGCATGACCCATGAAAACTTACACTTACGCGATAGTACAAAAAAGTACTTTACATGCATCAAAACTTTCTTACCACTGTGCTTATGATCGGTTAAGACAACATAGGGAAGGGTATTGAAGGAGATGGTGTTGGTGAAAAGGATAAAGATTGACGAATAATTAATGAAAATCATCTTTGGACAGTTGTTGAGGAGAAAATATTACAGATTACAATAAATAACTTCAAGACTAATTTGTTCGCATCGTGAGCGAAAATAATTTCCAGTGAGAAGTGATGGAAATAACAAGGGTAGCGAATCAAAGTAATATCAGAGATAAGATGGTAATTACGAGAAGCAATCATTAAAAATATTCACATCTAAAACTACGCAGGTTAAAATTTTCCATAAACACACTCGTGGAGTTCTAATAATTTTATAAACGATTCATACATTAATGGATTGTTTTATTCTAAAGGCTAAAAGCGTCTGAAAATCCATGACAATACTAACATAAAGATGCATCATTTAAATGCATTTTATCGAATTCAACTAAAAATATTGATGGATTAAAATTACAACTATTTCTCAAAATTAATGGAAACTCATTCACAGAATTTTCCACAAAAATAGTTTTGGACGGAAGAAGTTTAATATTTAGCCATAAGGATTGAAATAATGGAAATTTATAAATTAACGGCTCCACTCAAGGGCACAATGCCGCATTCCATCCCCTTTGCTGGTGTAGGGTTGGCTTAATAATTTTTAACGCAAGAAACTGAATAATTCTCAAATATAATCAGTAGGGTATTTCATTTAATATTCTTAGAATATAATTATCGCATATATCAATGCAGGAAAATAATCTTTATCTCTCCAATAAGCAGTTAAATTCATAATTGTTGTTACTTCCCTTAGGTTTTGACATAATTTATAAAAGGTGATATTAGCAACATTATAAAGGTATAAAGTAAAGATAATCGCGTATCCAAGGCAATAAAAATACAACCCCAACACCCATGGGAAAAAATTAATCATGACTCGTGAGTGAATTCAGTCAATAGAGAAGAATTTCACCCGAATTAATCAATGTTAAGTCACCAAACTTACGAAGAAAAAACTTAATGGTAGATGAAAAGTTTTAGGTGAAAAACGGAGTTAAAGAATGCAGTCGGGAGCAAAAGGCATTTGACAAAAAGGGTTTATCTAAAGAATGAAACCTCATGGGAAATGATTACTTAAAACTGAATATAATCCTTAAAAATTTAAATGTGTATTTATTCGGAATGAAATAAAATATTATCAGGTACTTTAATGGAAGAACATATTTTCTTGGCAGCTATTTCAGCCAGTAATTTATACACAATTGTAAACTTAGTAAGTTTAATTTTTGTTCCATATTTGAACGGAACCTAGGGCACATTTATTTATAGCAAATGAAAATAAACGACGAAAATCATAAAAATATGTTATTCATCAATGAATTATCACAATTCAAATTGTATCTGGATGAATAGAATGTGAATGAAAATGATAACAAAAACCATCAACAGAGGGTGAATTCTGTAAATGCTGTAAAAATTTATAAGGCACGATTATCTCTACGATTGATAGCCTGAATTCGTTCCATGTTTCTGAATTAGAATATAGGCCAAAGTACTTTGCACTTTCCTCATGAAGGAAAACACTTATGTACATCCCCGCACCCAAAACCGAGAACGCCCGATGAAAGAGACATCCGCCATCGAGGCAACTCACACTAAGCGAAGCTCCCTAGACAGCAATAGACATCGCTCTCGCCAGACGCTGGTCTCGAATCCACGACCCTGGGGCGCAGAGAGGGGTCGGAAAAAATACGCAGCAATCAGTAAAACACGGTCGTACAGGAAGGATTAAGTGGAAACGTCAGTAGGAGATGGAGTGGGCGGGCAAGGAACGTGGTCCGTTGAAAAAGTTGGAATGGGGGTGGAGGGGGCGAGGGAGTGCTGGTGAGGGAAGGGGGAGGGCGACGTCCAGGAGCGAAGGGCTTGGGAATGGAATATTATGGAGTGAAAGGAGAGCGTAGGGGTGGGATGTGAGGGCCAGGGATGAGAGGGTGAGGAATGTAAAATAAGAGCGGAACGAGGCTAACGCAAATTGAGGTGAATAAGCTTACATATAGAAACAGGAGGGCCATAATTAAGCCAAAGGAAGTGGGAAAACATTTCCACAGTGTACCTACACCTTTGGGATTTGCCTCCTTCGTACATCTCTACGATTGCGCCGGAGGTATATTAATGATGACGACGTGAAGTGCGTAGCAATCAACTGTATTGTAATAAATACCTAGGTGAATTTATAAAACTGTTTGATGGAAACGGAATCCCACAAACTACAGCCAACAGCATTCACAAGGCGGGTTTCATTGCAACACACTAATTACAAATCATTGGTGGGCTCAGACAAAGTCCATTCAATTATTAACCACCAAATAGAAATCGTTCGATTAAGAATGATCGAAGAGAAGAGTCAAAACTTTAAAGAGCCCGATGATGAGCTCAATGGCATCTAGCATCCTCTTTTTTATTAGATGTAAATAATCATCTTATTTGAAAGCATATAGCATAGCATGTCCACGCTAGTTACTAGAAAAAATAAATTTATTGCCCGAGGACCACAGGTCCTTTGGGACACAAAGGCAAATACATATACTTATACACAAACTTTGGAAATTTACAAAATTTTACAAATTTATAATGTAGCGACTCTTTCCAGTCACTCTCGATTGCATTTAAATTTTAGTATTAATAATAATCTCGTTTGTGGTTATAGTAGCATATCAAATTACAGATAATTACATTATGGCACACATATAAGAAAATAGCATCATCTAATAAC
>LYUA01002602.1:116764-127225 GCA_002093875.1 Calopteryx splendens
AAACGTGTCCGCCCTCCCCACGAATGCGATCTCCGACGCGGCGAGCTGAGCGTTTCACTTCTTCGCTAGGGCCGGCTGAGCGAGCGAGAGAGGGCAGAAATGAATGGTTATGGCGTTTAGATGCGGAGGGAGGGAGGGAATCAATTGGAAACAAAATACTGGTCATTTCGACATCTTGAGACGGTCTTTATGAATCATCGCGGATAGTTTAACCTCGGTTATATTGGGTTTGGGACGTGTGAGCTCCTCAGAACTCGTTAATTAGAATATTATTATTTCAAAGGCAGAGCGAACCATTGCGTCGTTCCGAATCCCACGGCGTCCATAGCTCACTCATTTGGCTGTGACTAGGGACGTGAGCCGGGATTTTCCGTTGACGCATGCGAGTTTTCCAGCGGCTACTTACCTAGTACTAAGTAGTCGCAGTCGCAAAAACCTCAAGATTTTATCGCCAATAACGAGTTGCCGCTTAATGGCCGTTGGCTTTTGCTGGGCTTGCGTTGGGAACCGTCTTTAGCATGTGGTGTTCTAAATGATCGTGTCCATTGTCGTGCAGGAGTGTTATGAATAAAAAAATGATATCCGTACATATTTCTTGTTTTCCGCGGATATCCCACGTTGGTTTTCTTCGTGCCGGAGGGGATTGCCCGGAAAGAAATCTGCGGATCTCACCTTGAAGCACCGCGGAAGCCCTCGAGAGAACTATGAATAAAAATATTTTTGCTGTATAAGTGGGGTAGGGAAAATTCCTAATGCTTAAAGTCACACTTATCGAGTGAGTCAGTCTTGTGGATATCTAGACAAATAAATGAAGAAAACGTTTTTTCCTTATCAATTAATAAACAAAGTAAAAGATGTTTTGGACTAGGAATGACGATAGATGTCCGACTCCTAATTTGATACCCGGATCCCAATCTGTTACACAGGTATTCGGAAATTGATGTGATCATGCTCCAATACTCATAAAGCGTCACATTTTTTTTACACACATCGTAAACCTTTATTTTTTTCTAAATAAATTTTCGTCGTCCTCGGAAATCCCTGCCGCGAGTTGGCCCGGTAGTGTGGTACCGTTGGGACCTGCTCGTTATTAAGAGTCCACGTTTAAATAGTCGGGCAGTAGGTAGGAGCCCACATGCGGGGTGTAGTGAAAGCATTGTACATTGAACGCTGATTATTGACTAAACGCGATGAACCTATCCTTGATAAGGGATCCGAGAGTCTATCCGAGTAGTAGTTGCAAGATTTTTCCATTGCTGGTTTGGACACAAATTTGGATCGACGTCATTATTGAAGAGGGTCACTCAAGTAGTAGAGGCACGGAGTGTAGCCTAGTAATTTTTAGTTCAGTAACTACCATTTTCATTTAAATTGCAGTAGTGACGATGGTTTAAATATCGAATTCATTTTATATATATAGAGTATTTAATGTATTTACAAACAGAATGGCGTTTACTAGTGAAGATACTTTACCTTGACCAAATATTGAAAAATGAAAGAAATAACAAGTAACTCAGAATGTAAGGATGACAATGATGAAATCAACAAATTTCAATTTTATTCGAACGCTAAAATTTCTTATGCTCCTACTAAGTTGATCAAGGGAAATTCTTATTTCTAAAAAAATTCCTGAAACGAGTTGTAGATTTCCTGAAACATGTTGAAAATTAGTTTCTAATTTATCCGAAGCAAATGCACGTAAAAATTAATATAATTACGCTTGAAATTCTTCGCCACAATAGTTTTTTTAACCAGACTAAAGAATCAACATAATTACCGAAAAGAGAAACTAATAAATATACATTCTCATACAGAAGAGTGGTAAACTTATTCTCATGAATGTTAATGAACACTCCCCTATTTGGAATTTTCCCAAGGCGGCGCACGTGATCAACTGCTTCTTTGCATGCTACTAATCAGCCCCAACTAGGGAGAGCAGCGTCCATTTCAATTGGGAAAATCCATTGCAAACAAAATACCGGTCATTTCGACATCTTGAGACAGTCTTTATGAATCATCGCGGATAGTTATCTTGGGTTTGGGACGCGTGGGCTCCTTAGAACTTATTAATTAATGAAGCTGAAGGATAGGCATGAATGAGTAAGCCACGTTGGCACACTCATTGAACTGGAAGTGGTATAGTTGAATAATATGACGTTAATTCGGGAGGAATTTTTCGTTCGAATAAGACATTTACAAAGAAAAATGTCTAGGGGAGACTAACTACCACACTTAAATAAGCACTCCGTTTAGTTTCCTCATACTCTGAAAAACAATTGTGCAAGAAAGTTGACAAAATGTCAAGTCTCGACAAGACCCGTAAAAATTATATCGGTTTTTCTTAATCAGAATCGCACGTGGGATTCATAGAAACAATAATTAATTGTCCCCTTCTAAAGAATTAACTGTCTTCAGAAAGGAATCCATGGCTCGTATCTTTGTTTTGTTCTTGGAGAAAAATAAACTTATTTTATTCATAGTAAACTTCCACGCGAGGAAGAGTGAACGCCACACTTTCTTCTTCCTCGAACCCTTTTCTCCGCGCTCCCTCTTTCCTCTCCTCCTCGCCCTCTTACCCCTTCGCGGAAGACCGCCTTCCCCCCTCCGATCGACCAAAACCCTCCGTGGTCCCTCCCCCTTCTGCCCCCCACGGTAATTCTCATCAGATATGCGTCCGTTGGCCTTCCATGCCCACTCTCCTTTACCGCACGCCCCACCACTTCCTTCCCCGACGACCTCCCCCTCCCACGCCATCCCCCAAAAACCTTCCGCCCCCCTCCTCCGCAACCTCCTCCCCTTCACTCCTTCGCACTCCCCATGATCCCGTCCGTCACGTCCGCACATTGGCGATTCCCGCGTCGACCGCCAGCCACCCCAGTGACAAAAGACGACCGCAAAACCGCTTTCCGCACCGACCAGGCGGTCGCCATTTGACTCTCGCCCGCGCCACGAAAAGGATTTCTTCGCCCACACGATTCAGTCTCTCTCTCACTTCGGAGCGACGTCGGAAAAGGGACTTCGCGACGGCGATCCGCACGTCCTCGTCCCCTCGCGCGCTCGCTGTTCAAGCGTACGTTATCCGTTCCTCGTTCCCCTCGAAGTGTAACACGAGAGCGTCGAGGTGAATTTCTTTCTCCACCGCCCGTGCCCACATGTCTCGCGAGGTGAGAGAGTGAGTGAGAGATAAGAGAGACGCTCTTTCGCTCGCCTGCTCGGTCGTTGGCGTTTCCGCCATCGGGAGGAGGAGGGATCGTGGGGGCGGGAGCAGGGATGGGCCGCCGTGAGAGGAGACCGCCGATGAGGGCCGGGAGTTGAAGAGGCCGCCCGCTTCGGCGCGCGTCATCGGATGGACGGAGCTCGCGAGGCGGCGATGGCGGCCACCGCGGCTAGGGAGGCCGAGAGGAAGGGGACGGCGGACGTGCGGGTGGAGCTGGAACTGGCCATCCCCGCCCTCCGCGCCCACCACCCGAAGTACGCCTCCGTGTGGCACTGGTGAGGCACAAACGAAGACGCTTCGCGAAGGACAGTTCCGGGAGGAAGGCGGGAACCTCCCGTTGGTTCTCCCACCTGGGGCGTTCACGCTCCGAAAGGATGCCGAACTTTCGCCTCGGTGGTCTGCCGTGCACAGCTCCACGCAAATTAAAATTTCCACGTAAATGTTTCCCGTTTGGGGGTCTCAACGCCGAGGAAATCACACGTGGTGGATTAGGATCGTAAAGATGTTCCCCAAAACACGGGACCGTCCGCTGGTAGACGGGGTTTGAGGGAATGCAAAAGATACGCTTTAAAAAAAATCAAATATTCGATCGATTGTTGTTCGAGACATCGCAATGCGAGGGAAAAAAATGTTCAAACGAACTCTTAGGACTGCAGACCGGGGGCGCAATGGGAATTACATTAGTTATTTCTATTTGAAGGAGGATTTGTTGTGGTTTTATGTCCCGGCGTGCGGTTCCCTTGACGGAAAAATATTGGCAATGGTTTTTTTTTAATTTTATACCGAGCCTGAGCTTTGTTGTGCGGGGCACGGGCATATAATTCCCAGTTTAAGCTTAGCTGACGATTATATTTGTTGCATAAGAATTATGGATAGGACGAAGGGGTGGCAATAAATCCGGAATGGGGAAGGTGCCTGAGGGGAAAACATTACAACTTTCCATCCGGCGGTCATGGGGCTCCTTTTGACGTATTAGCTCTAATCTCCCTCTCTGCTCGGAATGAAACTGAAATCTAGTCATTTAAACCAAAGATTTTTATTAACCATAGTTACAGTCAGCTGCGTAATCCACGACATGATTGGCATAACAGCTTACGATAAAAATATTGCGTATTATGTTTTTCCGCCGCTAGCTATTTCCTATCCGTTAGGAAATCGATGACTCAAGAACAAAGGAAATAATCAATTCCTTCTATCATGAAACCGCGTTATTACCCTCCAGCAGAGAAGAAATCTTGTAACTATTTTACCGAATGGGCTGTAAAAATAATTTAAACCGTGAAGGTAGCTGTACTAAGCAAGACAGAATCAAAGATTCGATTCGAACCTTCAACGTTTTTTCTAACACATTTCATTATTTCAATTCACTAATTAATGGCTCTCAACAATTGCTTCTCCATCTCAAGATGACAATTCTTTTTGAACTGTTACACAATGAATAAGCGATACATTCCAATTACATTATACGTAAAATAGTATCTATTGCTATAATTTTTGGCCGAACTGCATGTAGCCAACTTCATAATAAACTGCAACGTTTACGCCTATAGCATTCATCTGCCTCATAGACGTACTCGATTAATCATGAGGGAGTTGACGGGCATGCAAAGGCACTGCAAATTTCCCCGGGTCCAACGGCATAGAAATTATACACCATTTAGTATTGAGTGAACCCTTCTAACCTCCTTTGCTCTCCCATCGACCCAACCGCAAAGGTGCAAGCAAGGAAGAGACTTCCTTTTTTTCTGCTCTGGTAAAATAGTATGCCCTCGATTCTCGTTCAGGCGCTTCTCGAGTTCTAACACCTGGCATGAAAAGGTATTGAAGTCTCCCCGCGAAAGAATATAAAAAAAACTGAACTTCCCGAACGCCAGGTACCTAGCCTACCACTAGCCGAAATGCAAAGCAGGTGGGAGCGACAATTCTTTCACTATTTTAAACGTTCATTTTATAGCGCCATCTTTCAGAGTTGATTTTTTTCAGGCAAGGCTTGAAGGGCAAATTACGAGGGATTGAGGGAAAAATATTTTTGGTCAAATTGCGTTAATGCAGTAGAAGCGAAACTTACCACTTACATCCTACAGGAACACGCCAGGTTGTAATTCCTTTCTCCGTGCATGCACATCCTCTATTTTTCTCGAAAAACTTGGTCACTGTAATGCATAATAAGTGAGATTAATTTCGACAGCTACTTGGTCAAGGGGGATCCTGCAACTTTAACATCGTCATGAAATGAAGCGAAGTCGAAGATTGGATAATAATGTTGGAAGTTGAGGAATTTCCCCAAAATATATTTTCTATGGAGTTTATCTAACTCATGTTTCTTTTACTCAGACTTGTCGAAATAAAACATTGTTTTCTCCGTAACCTTTTCGTACGATATGTCTTTCTGGGATCTTTTATCGAGTTCCCTCTGTCTTGCTGCATTCACTTCCGCACGCGCACGTCCCCTCGGATATATGTCTGAGACGGAACTCGGAAAATCGGCATAAAGATTGATTGAGCAAGGGGATCTTTGTGAAGAGAATACCACGAAACGGCATCCCCTATTTGATTGGCAGCAAACCTGTGGCATCCGATGGATTTTCCCCGATGAAGGATGACGCTACCTTGTCGATATTTGACGGACATCACCTTGAATCTCAGAGAGGGGCCTTCAAACTTTTATGCATGGGCTTCAAATTCGATCAAGTTTAGCTCTCAACATTGTACCGTGCATTAACCATATAGCTCGCAAAAATCACTACGCCAGCGCTTAGCGACAATTTCATCTTTAAAAAAAAACTGCCCTATAGTTATACAGTATACTCCCTTAGAAGATTATGCGAATGACTAGAGATTTGTAAATGTACAATTCACAGACGTCACAATTTTTTAAAAATCTATTGTGCTTACTCGTTTTCCGATACTTATATTTATAAAGAGACATCTTCTCTCCGTTTTCATCCTGCGTCCAAAGTAACCACATGTAACCGAAATCCACACGTTCGCCAAAGTTAATACATCATATAACATCTTTTGTTGTAAAAAAAATTTACCATTGGCATCTAAGGAAAAAGGATTTTGTTATAATATTGCATCGTAAGCTGTTAATTTTAAGTTAAGTGTGAAGCACTTTACACAATGCGCCGGCATCTCTGAACATGCCGAGTGAGATAGACTAGTCCACAAAAAACTAAATAGTAGCATAGCTATTAGAGACTAGTGATCATCGACCGTCGTAGTCTGGTTGAACAGGCGAGTAGAATAGACGCTTTCGCGACTCTCTAATAGCAACGTCGACTAAGCATTGCATCGTCATGAATACGTGGTCATAGTGTTAATTTATAGAGCAGGCCATAAGATCTTATCATCCATAGACATATATTATTTATGTTCATTATATTTGTGAACGTGAGGATATCGAATTCACCAAGAAATACTTGCTCGTTTTACCCTTCAATCGGGCTAATGGCTCAAATGTCCAGTTTTACCAAGTAAAGCTTACTTTTCCTAAGTAACTAACAATAAGTTTTTGATAGCGAGAAGAGCGTTATTTACGCAGCACAGCTCCCTCCGCTCGAATCAATATGATTACAAGCCGTAATGGTCACTACATAGTTATAATAGATAGATCGTAATAAATGCGTACTAGCGTAATATTTTTCTCTCTTAATTGAACTGTGTAATGTGATTAGGAATATTTACGTGAAAGACTGAAATCAGAAATTCGGAAAATATTAATTTTTCACTGATAATTTACCCATCCAGGACTTTGATATATTTTAATCGCTGATTCTACGCAATTAGGTAAACACTTGGATTTCGAGTAATTGGAATTTATCTGAGTTATTTTAAATTTTCCATTACTACTCTGTTCTACAGTTTATCCATGTGAATTAAACGGTATTTCCACGAGTAAAAAAATCGCATGACCTAGCCAAAAAATTATTTCATGACCCCTAGGTTAATTGATAGCAACCCGCGAGCTCCGTAGTAAATGTGCTCTTGCGCAATCCATGTTGCGTGCCTTCGCACCTGATAAAATGACTTTTGGGAATCTTCAGAATATGGTTTTTTTTAAGCAAACGAAGTCGCCGGAATCGAGGGTTCCGTGGTAGTTCGCCATCTGCAATTTGCCAGTGCGATACACTGAAACTCGGATCTCAAGAGAAAACGTACGGCGAGGAGTGGGTCTCTGGGGCGAAGGAAAGATTCTTATCTCCGCCGCGCCACACTTGGTCACTTAACCAAGCGGTCGAGTTCCTTAGATCACTCAACTCATCTCAGCAAATAAATCCTTTGCGTTCCTGAGACATTCATAATTTTCCTCAATTTCTCATATTTCTTAACTTCCATTACTATCCTTCATTCGACGACACGGACTACTAGGGGATTCGAATCTATTGCCAGTGTGTGAATCAAGTAGGCGAAACAAGTAGTTCACTGTTATTAAAAGATGAAAAATAAATTTCATTCAGCGAGCGAGGACGTAGGTACAACATAACCTATAATCCCGATGCTTGCCGCCAAAAATTCACGTTAATATGAGTGCGGGTTAACCAAAAAAAACTATATAGGTAATATATATGCATACATATATTATATATATATGTGTATGTGTGTGTAGAAAATTCGCCTTGAGCGTTAAATGCATCCCTGGGACAGTCTGACTCTGGGACGCCCGGCTTCGAGGCCAAGAGAAGAATTACGTCATATATATATATATGTATATATATCTGGGACAAATGTAGGAAAAACAGAACATGAAACATAGAGACGAGCACATGGAAATAGTAAATTTGACGGAAAAAAATGACATAACCAGAATCCGAACCTGCCGATTTCCGGTCGACTGATCCAGAGAGATACATTTTACACTCAAGGCGTATTTTCTGCACACACATAATATACGGTACACGTTTGACGTAGGTATTTTCTTGCTGACTCGCAGAAGCTTGAATTACTTATTCTGAGCCTGGCCCTTAAATCGGAAGGTTGAACATTTCTAGTCGATGTACCCGTGCGCCAAGTAACTGCACTGCATTAAGCCTTCAATAAGGGTTTTCAATTTTTTTTAGCGATGTCTCGAAGTATTTCATGGCGTTGCTCTCTCAAGTAGAAGCCCGTACGCGCTGTCCTGCCGTGATGTCGTTCTTGTTCCCAGGTGACGTGTCATTTCCATTCCAGGAAACATCCTACGGCCAGTTGCGCATGGTAAAATCCTCCATCTCATTTATAGGTGAATATATATAACAGATAAAACCCGAATGGGCCAGCGCTAGCATTTAGCAGCATTGATCACGGGTGTTCCGGAGCGTTTGTGATTTATGAAAATATATTTTGTTAACAAAATAAACTAGATATTAAGCGCTCCATTCATAATTCAACTGTTTATCGGAAATTAGCAAGGACGTTTTATGATATATTTAGGCATAAATATGCAACAACCAATGATTTGAGCTTCTTAATAAGATGTAGGTGTGTTTAATGCACACTCATGCCTTAGTTAAGACTTTTGCCTCTTTAAAGTCTCCTTCATCCCATATTATGATTTAATTACTCCGTTGAGTTTCATGACTCAACATGATTAAAACAGGTACTAGCATCTAAAATGTCAATTAGTGTCAAACTCCTTAACTCGAGCTGTTGTGATAGTATTGTTGTCACTATTAAGGCATTTTATACACATTTTTCATTTTTAGTATTTTTCCCTAGAAGAGTATTTTTCCCGAAAGCGTTAATTGCATTGAAACTTATCCTCCGATAGAGGAATTCTGCTGTCCATGTTTTTATCTGATGATAACATAAATACATCGAATGCATTAAGTTAAACCGATCAATGATCAAATTCATTTTGTGATTTATTTTGGGGCTATTATGCAATTTTATCTAAAAAATGTATTTGTTTGTCTTAAACGACTCCCATAAAGATTTGATTTATATTAAATAAAACTTATATTAAACAATATTCGAAAAACATTCGATAGAATGTATATTTTCAATATTCTTCGCTTATATTGGCGGACTTTTGTTACATTTCAGTATTTATTTTTAACCATGCATACCTTCGGTGTATTATTTTTTTCATTTTTCTTTCTGTATTAGTTATTAAGTTTAATATTAAAATGATTTACGTTACAGTAATAAGAATTAATAATTCAAAACGGGACTACAAATACACCTATTCCACCCTTGTGAATCCGTGTAGGCACAAAGAAATTCCTTTCGTTGTTTCAATGAGAAAGAGGTTTCCGTAAATAATTCACACAAGTATTAAATGTTATCGCTAAATACCTGTATTTCAAGCTAGATTAGATAATATAAATTATTGTAAACAAAAGTCATATTTTGAGCCAGTACTGATCAGACATTGTATTACATTTACTGTTCCATACTTAGGCTTGTATAATTTTTATTTAGAAGTTCCTAAATTATTTAGAACCTAAGAACTGGCCAATTTCTTGTCATTGCATTGTCGAACTCATGTCTTTGAGCATTTACCGACGGATGGTGCTTAAGCCAGTATACTGTCATGTTACTATGCTGCATGTTAGTTAGCACAACCAATAGAATAGTGGAATGTAATCCCAGTCTACTTTACTGTGAAATCGGTATATCCCTAATTTCGATTATTTTATCCATCGATACGTGGTGATTTCCATGATAATTTTAGACCAGAATTTGATGCTTTTGGTTTTGTGGAGCAAGTAGGAGCAAGTGGAGGAGTAGATAGGCTCATGAGGCAACAATTTTGCTATCAATCATTATATACTGATATATGTGTTATGCTTGGTTTTTAGCAGCCCACCACTCCAACTTATCTTGTTTGGCAGAAGACAAATTTTCTTTATAATTTTATAGTTAATTGCTTATTGCTCCATAACTTTACTCTTGTGTTCATATTTGGCACTTTATTGTTTTTCCTTCCTTGACTCATTCTTCTTTCGGCCTTATGTAAGTCATTACGCCTCATAATGAGTCCAATAAATTTTATTCTTCCTTTTTTGTTCGTATCTTACATACATTTTCTCTTCTCCCGCTCTGGGAAGGATTCCTTCAATTGTATTCTTTAGTTTTCTGTGGCACCATGATTCCATCGCTTTCTTTCTTGCCTTATTATATCGATGAAACTTGCATGATTTTAAATCAAATCACAGTAATCAACCAGATAGATAGATAGATACATGATCGTCTTTATTTGGGCGAAACGGAGACCATAAGGTCCCTTCTTCCATTTAACCCTTCGTCAATTAAATAAACAA
>LYUA01002603.1:26357-36736 GCA_002093875.1 Calopteryx splendens
ATGCAGAAATTAAGAAAGGGTTACTGTAGGGGTGTGTCCATCAGAAACCTAACTCAGCAGGTAGACTACCATTAAATTATAAAAAATATCCAAAATACCCTCCCTAGGGATTGGATGCTCGCTGCGCTCCCCGATGAGTCCCTGGAGATGTATCGGCGGAAGCAAACGGTGATGATTGCTCCCGGTAGAACAGCCGGTTTCAGAAAGGCCGGAGGTCGAGTGCCAGACTAATAAGAGTTATGCACGCGTGTCTGACTCCAGTAACGCGGCAGTAAAGGCGTCTGACTCCTGCGCACCGGGGTCAGAGACGGCTTCACGGCCGCGTCGGGGCGGTCATTAAAGTGATGTCAAGCCGTTGAGGCAGTTAATATGCGTCCCAAGGTTGGCTCAAAAGTGCCTCCGGGAGAAAAAAAATGCATTTGCCACATCAGAAAAATGATCAGTTTCTTTTCTTCTTCAAGAGCACACACTATGCAGGAAGGACTGTATAGAGGTGACGCAATAATCCGTCAAGCATTATAATTGACAAACTGTTAAAAATCGTTCTCCTTACTAAGATTCTTGGACTTACTTACAAAGTTCATTAATAATTTAGGAAAAGCAAAAGTTTGGCTAAGGAAATGGAAGTTGAAAAATATGATTATTTTTTTTCTGGCTAGTTTTTCACTTTGTTTCTGTATATTTCTTCCTGATTAAATTTTGAAGGCGACAAAATAACTCCAGTTGATTTTATTCAATAAATTTCTATTTTTCATAATAGTTATCTGTGAAAACCGACTGTCTCCCAAAAATTTGTAAATTCACTCGACTTTTATATGGCTATATCTCTGCAAATAGCCTCAGAAGGAACAGTGTTTGCTCTTTCTCGATAAAGGTGGAGTTTCTCTATTGTCTGAAAGATCTCATATCGGTTGAAATAAAATCTGAACATGTGATTTTTAATTACAAATACTGCCTTATAATAGGTATGGGCTAAAGTCGTGCCCAATAGCTGGGGAGACCTAGAAATGATCAATGCAAGAAATACTTGCACAGCTGATGCAACATCGGTGGAAAAGAAGTCGCAGAACAAACTGCAACCGATACATAGGGGCGTGGAAAGTCAAGATAAAGTTGAGAAAAGTGAGGTTAAAAAAATACAAGCAATAAATGGAGAAAGGAACAATAGAAATGCTAAATTGGTGTGCATTGGAATTGGAAAAAAATACAACGGAGATTACCGAACCTTTCATTACACAGAAAATTAAAGAAGAGGGTACGAAATTCAAAGTGAGAGGGCCAAGGTTGTAAAGATGAAATTGCGTGAAGTGTAATAAATATTGAACACGTGAGTGATAGAAATTATTGATTTTTGAAAGGAAAACTCAATTTATATAGTTATAATCCAGGTGTCCAGATGCCTTCGAGTAGTTACAAAGAGGAAAAATTGTATTTACATTTTGAGTTATGAAATAGAGCAAATAATTGGGAGTTCCACGGAAACTCTTAATAAAAATGGAGGATCGTACCATGGAAAAAAGGGAGGGAAGGGAAAAATGGGGTAGTATAGTTTAGGAATAAGGAAAAACTACGGTGAGAACACTATAGAATTGTGTAGGATCATCTTATACATGATTCAAAAACCACATTAGATTTAGGGATACAATGAAAATAATGGAAGATACCACTTAGATTATATTAAAGTTAGACAAATATTTTGGAAGAATGCCTTGGCACAGCACAAACGTACCTTGGCACGAAAACGACATGGCAAAGCTTCCTGAAGGCATTCACAGTTTTAAATTTTCATTTTTTGGATTATATATATACTATAATTTAAAATTCAAGAGGATTTACCGGGTGCGGAACGCGTGACACTAAGGCAGTTTTGACAATATTTTAATAAAAAGTAATAGAGAATATAGTCAGTATCTTCTTCGACTTAATCCTGTATTTCGCGAAGGTGTTCGACAAGGTAGAATTGAACAAGTTCACGTATAAATTGGAGGAATATAGGAGTATATCGAATTAAAAAAAAGGTTAATGAATCAACGGCAGAAGGAAAGATAGCGGTTGAGAATCGGGATGGGAAGAGAAAAGCATGGGGATACCTGTGAGAGAAAACATTGCCCTCTGAATCCCATACTATATAACTGGCACTAGAGCTGTTAAATAGAGAATTATCATAATTTTTTTAACAGCATCACTTTACTCATCCTTGAAATTTCAAGGATCATCGATCCATTGATGCAATTCACTTGTCCTACCTTTTTCTACAGTCATCACAGGCATGCTGGGAGTCATTTTTTTAATAGAGCCTTCAAAATTGCTTCAGCAGTCTTCACCACTGCTTCTGGTGGTGAAATAAGCTTTCCACGAAGGTGTCACTTCAATTTATTTTTATTGGTAATCCACCGGTTAAGGTAGGGAACTGAAAAAAGTTACAGGAGGTAGATCTGGACTATAGAGAGGATGAGGAACACACTTAGGATTGATTTTCGCGAGATATTCAGCAACAAGTATTTTTAAAGAAAATGGGTATTTTAGTAGTATTAGCATAAGGAGTGAAATTGCGTTAGCAAAAGACGTGTGTAATCAGAAAAAAGGTTTTACGACCGGACTTTGAAAAGAAAAGAAGACATTAGTGATGAGTTTATTGTGGAGGTGAGATTCAAAAACCTCGCCTTTGAGGAAAGAATATTCATCGACATATTACACCCATCAAGCCGCCGCAAGGGCGTGTGGCAGGGGGTGATAGGACACCAGCCGTGCATAAAAGGGATGGAGAACGGTGATCTGTGAAAGGAGGGGGGCATGGGATGTTCAGTGTTTTCCTCTCCTTGTGTCGTGGTCGTGGATCGTGCGAGGGAAAAACGAATTCTTGAATCTCTCGGGGTCGACAGGAGGCTATTTCACTAATTTTATCATCATTGTCCGACTTATTGATGCAGTGTGGGGGTTGGATTGCTTCCTCTGCGTCGCATTCAAAATCGCACCATTTGAATCTATTTAATAATTTTAAATCTAGCGTTTGAGTCTTCGACTCTATAGTGATTCCCATCCAAAATCACTCATCAAATGCGTGACGCTCTGGGTCCTCTCATAACAGTTTTTAACGAATCGGGCTGCTGTCCTCTACATTTTTTTTAAATTCTTGGATCAATGTTTTTTTTAGATGGGTTCAACATGGTCGCAGCATATTCTATTTTCATTTCTACTACCAAGTATAGTATAGTATACCGAGTATATATATGCGTTAGCTTGTGCGAATTCTCACGGATTTAAAGAGGCTTAATCTCTCAGCTAATTTACCTATGCTATTGAGCTGTCATTTTAACTGACCCATGAGACGGAGTTCTCTAACATAAATGTATTTACTAACTCGTTTTATGGCCAAAGCATGGCGATAAAACAAACATCCAAGGCATGATTCAGTAAAATTAGTATTTCAAATTTTTTGCAAGATATATTAATTTCTCGATTCCAATAATCTGCATCATTTTCTTCACTCTAACTTTGATTCCGGAGTGATTCTTTTGAATAAATCTATACGCATTAACGCAAAAAAAACGTTAGAATTTATCCACGGCAAAAACTTCGCTAATTTCTTCAAAAAATCTTCCAAAACTCAATTATTTATTGGATATATATGTGGCGTTTGTGTACTGGATTGAGCCAAACATATTTCCACGAAAGGAATAACATATAATTTTGTATTTTTAGTTTCATGGGGAAGGGTCCATGATGCAGCGTATACACTTTATAGACTTAGAATCAGGAAGAATCTATATCCGGCTCTAGTAATCTCGATGTAATTACAGGAGAAAACCACAGTTATTTATAATCTCAATTTCCAGCGGGAGATATAAGAACACTGAAAAGAATGTGGGCATCCCTATGAAATCATGAATGAGAGAAAAAATTACGCAAGAGAATCGTTCGGATTGACGGGACAAAGTAATCCGGAGCTGTCATTGGCTGATAATATCAATGTTACTACTGATTTAGAGCTATTTTAACCTTTCACTGGTTAAAACGCTTAACCGATTGCAAAACGTTCCGATACTACCAGTGATGCGTGAGATGATTTTACTAATGACACGAACGACCATTTAATATTTATACATCCGTTTCCTCTTATATTTTATTAATGAATGATAAATGAAGTGAATTGACGTTAAAAATTTTATCACATAAGAGCACTAGTCATTTGTGAATATGAAAAAGTAGTAGGTCGAACACGCGGATTGCTGAAGCTTGGGAAACATTGATATTATGACTAACCTTAATTTGGGCAGAAATGGTTAATTGGTGGAAACATACTAAAAATATAAACGGAGAAAATTATTTCAAACATGTTTAAATTGAAATTCATAATGCAGGAATATCGTTCCTAATCTTTTTCGTTAAAAAATACTAGGAAATATTTTCCTTTAGCGTATACCATATGATTTGGAGGGAAAGCACAAAACCTCAGCTTAAATTCTTATCCTAGAAAAATATGCTGGTCTCCTATATGCTTCCCCACGAACAAAAATCCGGAAGTAGAAGTGCATGTTCGGTACTTACATTGGTAATTTCCTACTTTTCCACGCCAGAAGCGAACCAAATTGAAGTTGCTAGAAGACGAAGCCATGCGTGGAACCAGGTGGGGAGATCGTTCCAATTCTCACCAAAACACACAGATAGAAACCTGAAATTGTTAAAGCGCAGAAATTTAAAAATAAATGAGCTAAATACATATACAAAGCACTGTACGGCGTGTGAAATTCACACATCAGAGTAGGCGGGGGAAAGTTTCTTTCCCTGTGCCGCCTGTGATTTCCCAGGATNTTTCCCAGGATGACCTGGTACCCGAAAAATGATACGCAGCTTGGGTGAAGCAGAGGGTGTCAGGAGGCGTCACCCGGAATCGAATCCAAACCCTCCGGTTAGTAGCTCAGCGCTCTACCCTTTGGTCTACCGCGCTCCAGTAAAATTCTTCTTCCGGGGAAATTCACACATAACTGGTATGTCCAGAAGATTTGATCAGTGAGGAATATTATAAGACTCAGGAGCAGAGGAAAAAACATCAGGCAAATTATGACTGTGACAGGCGAAAAAAGTAGGCAAGAATAGGGGAGCATGGAAGAAATTAGTTCAATGGAGTAAGCCTCTTGAAATAAATTGAAATCAATTTTTTTTTTAATTTTCCTACCCCGAAATAGAAAGTCATGAAGGGTATCTATGTTTTTGATTCAAGGACGCAGTAGTCAATAGCTGAACGCTCCACTTGTAAGACTACCACACACCCTATAGGGCTATATACTATACCATAGGGCTATATACTATACTATAGACTGTAGTATTGCCAAACATATAACCCTATTAAAAGGTTCCGAAATTTAGGGCAATATTCCCACCAGGGAAGGGTTCCGCCTATTTGTCGGCCGCTCACTTCGCATAGAACCCGTCGAGTTGCCTGTGACCACCACCACATACTAAGTATTATGTTTTATAATTACAGTTATGTGACCTAGGGGATTGGATTTCATTTTGACCATTTGGATGTACACTCGAGTTATAATCGCACTGCGTTTTACGCATTAGCGTCACCGACGCGACCACAAGAGTCCTCGGAACGAATGGTCTAATGTCAGCCAGCCTTGAGTCTTCACATCCGAGATCTCGTCCGCATCGAGAGTTAACCAGAGACAGGTTTTTATTCGCCTTAGTTCTATGGGCAACTTGTACGTCCAGGGAGAGACTCGAAGGGAATGATGGCACGTCTCGTCCGAGATTTACATTCATTCAGGTCTCCCTTTTGACCTCAAGAGAAGGATTAACTTGAACAGTCTTCGGAAAATGAAACTCTCTTTAATTTTTAATTGACCGCAATACTGTTTAGTCCGACAATTTCACAATCCTTGTAGAGTTACTAAGGTATTCCCCTTTAAATATGAGCACCCTTTTTTCTTTCGCTTGCAGGAGACGTAGGTAATATGAGTATTACTCGTACTATGTATTTATCTATTTATTATTTGTTTATTTTTTATTCAACTTCCCACGCACAGAACTAGGCAAATTACGGTGGAAAAGTATAACAAGGTTTTAACAAAGCCGAACATTCGAAAAATTCACAATGCAAAAATCATTCTCCCGAACCGGGATTCCGAACCCGGATCCCTCGATTCCAGGCCGAGTACTTTTGGTCAGTTAAGCTACTCAGGTGTCCTTCTACACTGTTGATTTTGAAGAACTTTAATCGGAATGAGATGCTCTTACGAATTACCGTACATATAATATCATTTTCAGTCAGTTGCCAGTTTCTTTGAAAAAACGAGCACATGCACCCATACCCTAAGGGGTGGATGAAACCTAGGTAGGATTCGAACCCGCGACCTTCGGTTTGATAGGCGAGGATGTTACCCCTCCGCCTAGGGCTATTATATAACTTCCACAACATCAAAAATTTTTAAAAATAAACGATATTTTAAAAAGTAGGTACAAGGGTTTAAAAAGGGTATTATTATTTCATTAAGTAAAAATATATGCATAAGACTTCCTAGGCTAAAATTTTAATTAATTATTATAAATGTATTCGCAGTCAATTACACGATTTACGGCATAGTCCTTTAAATCCACAGCATTGACTGAAGGTACCAACTTTCGGATTTGCTTCCCTCAGTGATCAAATATATTCCATGCATATAAAGCCATTTTAATGACACACATAATAAATATGTTAGTATAACAGATTCCTCATAATGACTGTCCATATTAAATATAGTATCCATATGGATAATGACTCCCCTATACGCATCGTGAAATAGAATTTGAAAAAGCGAAGGCGCCTGACTAATTGTTTTCAAAAGTTAACTTAAAAAAGATAGAAGAGAATTTTCAAAGCAAATTCTTCCCTGATGCTTAAGCGCAAGTGCTCATCTCGAAAAAATCATACTTATTCGTCTTAAAATTTTATGTAATGCCCTTAAAGCCATTATTCTTATCAGCACTGAATTTCAAAATATAATTCGCTTAATACCTTACGCCCTTGAAGCACAATAGATATTTAGGAAACAATATTTCCTTCCTTCTACCAAGTATGATAAAGACTCGTAAATATATTATTTTATTGCCTTTAACTTCCTTAAATTAAGTTTTATTTCACCTACCAACGTTCTTTCATCAAGCAGATTACGCTATCCAAATCATTCCAGCACCTTTTAAAGCCAGGTATTCACCCAAAAATTACTTCTACAAGAAATATTACACGCTTTCAAGAATTCGTCTCCTCAAAGTAATATACAAGAAGACTTGCTTGATCAATTAATTATTGCGAAAGTTCTCTATCATCTGTGTTGATTTGACCGTGAGAAAAGTTTTTCAGCAAAAAGTTTCAGGACATTCCGTAAACGCCCATCTAGGTATGCACCAAGCCCGATGATATGATATCAGCTAAAAGCTATCTCCATTAAACCAAATTGCTAATTCAAGTCGATGGTAATCTACCTTCATTTACGTTCCTTCAAATCACCCCGGGGACTCGAGCCAGCTTGACCTTTGCACTGCAGTCCTATCACTCAAGATAACATCGAAATTGCCGCATGCAAAGCAATTTCACACGTAACAGGGATGTCCGGGGACACACACCCCCTTTGCTTAACCTTCGGGTCACGGAGTCAAGGTGGGATCGAATGAGGAAACGTCTTACGCAAAGGCACGTGCAGTAACCCGAGAGGATTTCTCTTGTGAAAGGTATGCTATTTTTTTTGTCGAGAACAAATAATCACTGCTCAAGCCTTGAAATGTTATCGGTGCGAGGACTGCCCGTCAATAAGAGCTGTAGGGATAATACCATCCCCACCATCCACTTAAAACATCGGAATCCGAAACGATTTTCTTTTTTTCTCATACCATCACACGCGATTGAAACAAGAACTAAAAAGAGGGCAAAAAAACACAACAAACTATGACAACTGAAAAAATGAGAGGGCGCTATTTATCGAGTTTCAGGTCCTGGCCTCACGATGCATTTTCATTTGAAGGAGAAAAACTAGAGTAGCGTTAGTGCTGGGAGACATCTTTTCTGTAATGCAAGCTTACTGGAATAAGATAACCTCGGCGGACCCTTGAAATGTGAGAAACTCAAAGAAAGAAATAAAATGTTACCTTGATCCGACCCTTTGACACTTACATTGCCATTTCCAACAGACTCTCTTTTACGTTTGACTCAAAATGGAGCTGAATACCTAAGTCATTACACTTTTACATTTTTACTAAAGGACGAAATGAATTTCCCAAGTCTACAGGCGTCAGACACACGCAATGTAGATCACCAACTCCACTGTAAATAAGGACGCGAGTTCTGGTGGACAATATATCAATACCGATGCAGTCCAGCGACTTTCCTCAACTAGGATAGGCTCGGAAAACATTTTCCTAATCCTACCTTTTTTAAATAACAGAAGGTCAGAAAATCCACACAAATTCAGATAGATTAGCAAAGGGGAAATGAAAACATGCAAAAATCATCACAGTTTTCATACCTTTCACTGCATTCAACCGAATGACATGGGAAATTCGGTTCCACGTTAGTGCCTACACGCGTTGATTGACGTGATTTATGACGCGCGTAAAATAGTATCTCTGTAGAGACACTGAGTAATTTGTGTCTCAAATAAATAGCACACGAAATCATGTTGGGCATTAATGAAAAACGATATAAACTACTCACAAATGATGGACGTGCTCATTACCGGTTTTGGTGGAGCTCTGGATGGTCTCGGGTGGAGTGTACTGACCTCAAGCGTCCCTAGCAACGCTACGGAAAGTAAATAGTCCTTAGTTACGCACTCATACGCGACTGTTTGCTATGTTACGGCAGGACCAATTGAGGGTAGTAGCCACGACGATATAACACAGCAATTGTACCTTTAAAAATAACTTTTAATTCGCTAGACATCTAGAAAGATGCATATCATTATTTTATTTTCCTCATTATTTACAATAGGTACTCGAGAAAAATATGTCTAGCAGCCTGATTTCGTCACAATCATATACACAAAATTGGACTAGTCCTGGATCAGGTGATGCATAACTGAAGAGTCGATGGTCGTATGTTATAGAGTTAAGCTCGTTATTTAAAAGTCCACCTTAGGTCACTAAAGCCCTGGAAATACTCTCATTTGGCCAGTGAAACACATTAATGATGGCTGGTAAAACCACTACGTGAAATCCTGATATTTTACAGGGAATTCGAAGGTCGTTCAGAAAGGGATCTGCGTCGCAAATGTGTGCCAACGGTAACGGGCTCGAAGGCAGTCTAAGAATCTTCATACGATAAGCCATTAGGCCTCATAATGTTTCCCTTTCCTATTCCTCCTAATCGATGGATACTATCGAAAGTCAATTGTAACGGTGAGCGATTTTAATCGAAATATTAAATTCCTAATTGCGAAGCAGAGGCACACAAAAATCTTGCAAACTTGAAAAATTTTTATTTTATAAAACTAAAAATATTTTAACGAGTCATTTTTGGGATATGACACGTAGGAATGGGTAAAAAAAATAGATGCCTCCACCATGATTTGGATATTTTTTCATCTTTAAGGGCATGATTTATTTTTTTAGCACAATCATGCTAGAGATGGGAATCACGGCGGATAGTTACTTGCTAAACCTCATAAATCTGCAAGTAAATTGTATTTCAAGGGAAAAGTAAAAGATAAACTATAAAGTCTAGGCATTCAATAATCATCCTTATAATCAGGATTTATGGGCAACATTGCATCCATTTAAATTTAATTTTAAGGAGGAAAGCTTTCTCTGGCTCGAGTATTTTTAGTCCTTGCATCCCTTTCAAAAGTGAAATATAACAAACGTATTGTAATACCGCTTAGTTATAAGGGTGATCTGCTCTGCGCTTTTAGACAAATAAGCTAGCTTGGTAATATTATTTCAACTAATGACATCAGAAAAATTCGATACGATAGATTCGTGAACCACCTGAAGCACAGCGTTCTCCCTTTTGCGGTTAGGTATACCGAACCAAAGTATGTATTCATTAACGCGAGCGTTTCACAGTTCAGGCGAGACTTCTTTGTGTCGGGCATTCGGAGATGCTTGAAAGGGGGGAGGTGGGGGAATAGTGGTAGAGGAAGGGAATGGGGAGGTGGACGTCTTCGGGTGTAGAGTTCTAACGGAGGAGTGTTGTTTCTTGCAGTGAGTTGTGAAGTACAGCATACAACATCCCCAAAAAGGAATGAAGTGCACTATGAGAAATTAAAGTACTTCGTTAGTGAATAAGACGAAAAATTATTCTCTACCCCATGGTCAGGTACTTTACTACAGACTCAATTCTATATTATAGTGAGGATTATGGTATTAGAAGAAACGTTGGCCCGTTGGTGTCATACTTT
>LYUA01002603.1:40384-53457 GCA_002093875.1 Calopteryx splendens
CTTGAGAAACGAGCTTCAACAGGCAATCATGTCCTCAATAGCTTCCTCTACTGTGAATGTGAATTAATCATAAAATATTATATAACTTTGAGTTTGTTTCATGCATAAATTTAACTTGCTGCCGTAATGACGCCTATATGACTCGGAGACGGTGACTTAAACCTTTATAAAAAAATTTCGGAGAAGGCACGAAGAAATTAGGAATCGAGAACAATACACGTATTCCATAAAACATATCAACTTAGCTGTTGAAAACAGAATATCAAATTCAGTCATCCTCTCCTTATCCCAAATAATTTGGGGCGCTGATGTTTCCTACAACATAGACAACCCGCGGTACGGTTTGCCGCAAATTACATATTATGTGGGCACACTGGTGATTGGGTCTTTAATTTAAGTCCCATATTTGCTCGTGGGAGATTATTTTGTGATTAAGCGGGAACATAACTTTGATAGGGTGAACACGTCCTTTTCTAAAAAAAAAAACGCTTGACTCTCAGGAATTGATAATTTTTTAACCCGCTTTGCATATAGGTACTCACTCGTATGAACTAATTCCTTCGGGCAATTCTTCCAAACCTTTTTAAGAATATTCAAAGCGTAACCTCTGATATTTGACTCGAAGGGATATCACTAGATGGAACTGACAGGAAAATTAAGTTTTTCTATTTTTTATTTGTTTTTATATTATTTATATTTGTGAGTAATTGCGGGAGGTAAATATGAGTAATAGTACTTATGTCAGGACATTTATCTCGATTTCTGGAACTACTCGAAACACCCATCGTCAAATAATAATTTAATACAGCCGATGAACGCGTCCATTTCCAAACAATTCTTTCTCCTTTCCAGTGAATGATGCATGACCGTGTGTTTGTTTCGCAGATCCTTTTATTTTTTAACATTATGGCTCATTTAATAAATGTACAGTTAAGGCATCCTCGACATGCAACGTATTCTTCGGCACAAAATGAAGCTGTAACTAATTGATTGAAATATTTTTTATGCAACACAATATTATCGTTGATGTCATTATTAAAATTTTATTAAGTGTGTTTCGATCAATTGAATAGGGCGAAATCAGTTATAGTGCGAAAGAAAGGTCAGAGCGATGATGAAAAGGGTGCACTATACATGAAGATGAAAGAATTATCGGGAAGTAAGAAAGGAAATTCCATTCCAACCTCTAGAGTCATGACAGGAAAAATATTGATCAAACCATAAATGTAGAAAGGAAGATGGAAATAAAACTACATTAAAAAAACAATGAAATGGAAAAAATTTGATTTTGTGCAGTTTCGTAACACTTATTTTGTATGAGCCCGCATCTGAGGAACACCCCTAAGAGAGGCCCTATGAATTTATTGCGAAGGATGAATTTGCACTGTTATATTATACCTAGCTTAAATTTTTATTAACTTAACATCAGTTAATCAAAAATAAATACTAGTTCATTTAGTATCCTAAGAGAAATTGATGTTAGAGGCCGGAAGATAGATGCTGCAAAGATATAAGAGCCCTTCAATGCACATTAAGGGAGATAGAAATTGAATATCTGTACAACTTTTTGCAGTCTTTTCTCAAAATTCATTTTCTCCAGGTAATTTTGCTAGCCTATGAAAAATCACAATCACCAAAAGGCGGCAAGTTAAATATGTATTAACTACTTTAAGGAACACCTTTTTAAAATTGGAACATATAAAGGACAATAATCGTTATAAGATATGATTAGATGATAGGCCACTATCATCTAATTATTATCATGAGATTTTTCGAGCCTGGTCAGGTTCCGTAAGACAGCTAGAAAAGTTCTGGGATCATTTAAATTCCCTATACGGTCATATCAAATTCACTAGTGGAAAAAGAAACAAATAGTTCCCTAACCTTCCTTGATTTAACTATTTCTACATCAATTAACAATAATCAAAAGATGTATTTTCCATTTTTCGGAAATACTTATGCACACCAAGTAATCCATTGCAATTTGAGATATTTTTTTCACAAAAATTATTCGAGTTTCACTCCATGGTTCAATAACTACTCAGTATCCCCTTGCCAGGCCCTAACATCAAAAAAGAACTTCAGTTCATTATAAACATAGTAGTAAACAATGGTTACCAAGCCCAGTTGATTGAAATATTGTATCAACAAAAATGAACTAAGGTGGCCACAAATAAAATGTAGTTCCTATCCAACACAGATTTCTCCTACCAAAAGGGGACATATACTTTTTCAGGGAGACTTATCACAAGAAATCAGAAGTAAAATTTTGAAAGGCAGAATCAAGGTTGTCAATCAAATCAATTTTCTAACAAATCTAGTATTAATAACCTGATCTCATGCACAAAAGACAGTGGGCAATATAGTCCAAACTATATAGTGGAGTGTATAAATTATACTGCGAATGTAATTCAGTATACACTGGGCAAATGGGTAGAAAATTTAAGAAATGGATCAAAGAGCACCACATTTTTTTTAAAAACAAAATGTGTTGTCTCTTTTTGGCAAACATGTAATTGAATACGACCATGAAAATGAATTCAATCCAGAGATACTTCACTTCACAAGTGAAGGACAAAGATTAGATGATCCTGAACAGTTGGAAATTTTGAAAAGTTTCCGTTGTAATAGTGAAACTGTCAACAAAATTAATTCATTTCACTTTTTCGTTAGCTAAGTGCTCACAAAGGGGGGTCCCTCAATCTCCCCCCTAAATTCCAAGAATGTAATTCATCATCATTCAAGATGATGTTCTGAACACACCATAAAATCTTGAACTTACCGGCCAGTAAGTCGTTAATGTTGAATAGTCAATATAGTATGAGTTTCTCAACATTTTTGGCTGACATACACCCTGTAGCACATATCAGATAAAACGTATATCAACCAAGCAAGTACCTTTAGCCTGATCACAGAGAATTAAAGTTCAAATAATAGTTTGAGCCATCCATAAATGAAAGAATTTTATTCTTTCCCTCTGGAAATAACTAATAATATTTCTTGTGGAAAAATATAAAGTTTATCTCATTAATGAAAATCAGGCACTTCCACGAAGTGACACCTGAAATTGATAGTTGGCCATTTGAATCTGTTGCCTTGTGTACTCAAAGAGGCAGGTAGGTCATGGTACCTTACATGGGCCCCGAGTTGGATATTGCAGCGGATTATCTTGACAGAAACAATATTTTGCCAACTAGGTACATTTTGGAAACCAGTTGCCAAGTGATTAAGATAGCACTGGCGCAGAGACATTTATATTCCTGGAATTAATTTAAAACGTGCCTATCTCTTTGGAATTAGAATGATTTGAACGTTTACATACCTAATAATTTCCAATTCCTTCAAGGGAATAAAAATGGTAGAGGCCAATTATTCCGTGAAGGTTAATGTCTTTTTTTTCATTGACTTTGTCAAGAATAACATGCACAGAGGCATATTCTCAAGCAATATATTCTTGTTATCTTTGAATGTCCATCTCTCTTGGGAATTGCGAAACCATTCTAGTGGTAGGTAGCAATGGGCAAAGGTGAGCATCATAGAAGAAGAAAACATACAATTTAATGCCTTCCAGTAAGATGATACTTGGTACTATGAATCAACAAAGATTGACATGAAAAGAGGTTTTGACGAGAGTGATTCCAAAAAAATATGACTAAAATTTAAATAACTTATACTCAACAGATTCTAAACTGCATCATCACCCTGAAAATAAGCCAGCTGCTTCAACACATTGACAAGTTCTTAGCCCGAGACATTGTTGACTACCTTCCTTCTAAATGAGTCTCAGCCTCGGGAAATAATTTACAAACATAAATTCCCTCATTGGCTTTCCCATGATTGATGACATTAAGTATGATGCCTCACTTGGTGTGAAACGTGAAATTTACTAGGTGCATATTGTTTTCTGTATTCCTTAAAATAAGCTTTATATAGAAATCACATAAGATGTCTAAACAAGCTCAAAACAATTGCATAACACCCAGACATGCCAGGACGTGTGGTCATTAGCTGACTAGGGATCCAGTTTTAGAATAGTACAGATACTGTATGTTATCAGTCAACACTGAAAGGCATTCCAATATTTTAAATATATTCCCTTAACTAGAAGCAACATCCCCCAATTTGTTAATTAAAAAATTTTCTCCAACTTAAAGCAATTTAAATTAGATGAATACATAATTATTCCACTAACAAAATAATCCATTCTACACTTATTGCTGTAATGTTCCTAGTACTCTTTTCGTGCTTCAAGTCCAATGCCATCAACAATATCATGTTCACATTAAAACAAGTTCCAACTGGTCTTTAACACTATTTTATACACAATTTTCCTATTTACAGATTTATAAAAAGTTAATTTTCCTAGCTACAACCTGTTTTTCTTAGTTAGTCTCTTCAAGATTTAAGGCAAAAAAATTACTTAAATTCAGAATGATGGAATACTTTTATAATTATCTTCGTAATCATTCTCCAAATGAATATGGAATAAAGAAATTTTTATTGGAAGGGATTATATAGCAGTGAAGTGTCATGCTCTTCTAGAGAAAGGGATAGGTACCTGAATATGCAGAAAAAGTACTCATACATGCCAAAAAAAATACTGTATACTTATAAGGTTACCTATGATACAAAAATGTTGCTGTCATTTAGGGTCAAGGGACATTTTATTGAACATCATGAGAAGTGACACACATACATAAGAGTAGGTACTGAATTTTGATATGCTTTATAAATGATCACCCTTAACTACATCATGACAATATTTTTGTTCCCACAAATCTTATCATTACTACCAGGTTTGTGAGAGGCAACTCTCCCAACAACAATGCCGACCTCACTTACTTGGACCAATCTTGCACTCAATCTCATAAGACTCCATCCATGTGAGAGTGATGCCTCCATAATGTTTTCACTGATAGATCAATCACACCTGCTTTCATCTAAGCAATATTACACTTCAGCTTGGATCAAAGTTTGCCTCTTCCAATTGTACCATTGCAGTCCACAGTTTCCCTGTGATGTAAAAGGTTTTCTTCCAGTGCTGACATGCATTGTTTCTTGGTCGCATGTTTACCTTTCCAGTGGCTGTTAAACCTGTACCAAGGACCACACATCCACCATTACTTTGAACATAATTCTTGCATTATTCGACGATTCCCACAAGAGGGAGCAATACAATATATCAGTTATTCCCCTTACATGCTATTTTACAGAAAAGAGTGAGCCTATACATTATATGAGACATCAAAAATTACAACTTTGACGAACCACATTTCAAATGGACTAGTGCCAGCATTCTTCACACAATTACTAGCTCTAAATTTTAATTTAGGCATTAGCTACCTTAGTGGTGCTTCCCACAGCATTATCTCAATGGTTAAATTGTTATAAATTTTCAACAGGCTTGTCAACCTTCACCTTAATACCCCAAGTCACTTTGTGCAGTAATCACTAAGGACCAGGCTCTGAATTGTTTACATCAAGCTTTATCAACCAATTCAAAGATGTACATTTTCCAGTTACACGCAAATGCCCTACACTTTCCAAATTAAGACTCCTATAGGGATACTGATGTGATGTAATCTCACTGCTCTAATGTATTTTCGAAAAAAATTTCCATTCCTTTTTTTTACGTTGAATTTTGAAGTTGCATGCCTACGAATCATTATCCATGTTTAATTTATGAACCTTTTCACACTGATCTCCTTCATTAAAAACATTCTTAATACAACAAAATTGTGTTAAATTATAAAAAATGCTGGAGATCACTCCTAATAGGAGTACAGGAGAGATGTAATATTTTATTCACTCCTGTCACTAAACTGTATGCAGTCAAAAGTCACACAATAGCAGCAATCTTACTCGGTTATATCTTAACGGTTCTAACACACTTGGTTGAATCACTCATCAGGGAAGAAAATACACTGAATGATCCAAATCTCAAAACCTTGTTCTGGCAGGGTTCTAGTTTTAAGAGTTCCCCAGACTTCCCCATAAACATTTTCCATTGAAATTTACATCAAGAGAAACTTAACAGAGTGGTAATTGGGCATTCCATTGCTCTTACAATATTAATAACATTCACACAGTGGATGTAAAATTCCATTAAGTAAAGACTTGAGGCACTTTCGTTTAACATTCCAGCTTCCTACCTTTCAGTGTATTTTGCTATAAGTAAAAGGCTAGATACCTTTTTCATTTGTGGACCTTTTTAATAAGTGTGTTAGTATTCTCAAAGTTTGTGAATCATGAGACTGAATATCTTTTCTATGATTTTTATGTATTTCCCCATGTTTACAAGCTGCTTTTCCATTGCTTCTACATTCATGTGAAGTTCCATTTTCCCCCTCCTCTCAGAGCCTCCCTCCGTCTCTCACACTAAGCGTGAAATGGGAGTGATCATCAATGCACATAAGGCATTAAATTTGTATTCAATGTGCTTTATCACTTTCTGAGACAAAAGAGGAAAGTAATTAGGCACATTCAGAAATAACTTTTATATTCACTGATATAAATAAATAATACGTATACTGAATATAATGATGAAAATCAAAACATGCAAACTTGAATGACATTACAAGAACAAGTTTTTCCCAAAAATCTATGAGAGTTGATTTTTGTAAATTAAATACTTGAGCATTGATTAATAGCCGTCATAATGAATAAAACGAAAAGAAACAAAGCCTGAGCAGTGAATTTATATCTCTTTCCCGATGCTTTTTGATTATTCCATGGTCTTCTGGATCACACAGTATTACGATGAGAGTAGCACTGCTTCACAAAAATAGGTTTTAGAAATTTTGTCACACACATAAATGCTTATTATTATAATCCAAATATAACTACTGCATATTTTGAAATCATAACATCATTCAACGACTTTGGATGATTTTGAATCCATGCACCTCAGGGTCAACACATGCATGCACTTCAATGAATATTCCTCTACATCCAAGTTACAATATTTTCCAAGTTTGTAACAAACCTGAAATCAAACAACAAGCCTTTCCTTTGGGTACAATGGATTGGAAGAACTAATCAGAAACATTCCTACTAAGTTTTTACTTATGAACATTCACTTTTCTGTGCTTTCATTATTTTTTTGGCATCTAAAGACAAAGGAATGAAAGATGCTCATTTAAACTATTTTTTTATAGGCATGATACATAGTTTTCGCTGGATCATAATACTCTACAAAATCTTTTTACGATGAAGGACACTTCCACTGCATGGCAGAAGTAGATGTTGAATCACCACATTTTTCATTCAAGAAGATTCAGGGCATCACAGATAGATTCTGCACTTTACTTTTGAAACTTCTTACACATGTCACAGCATCTTGGAATTGCTCAGTCCACTGAGCATGACTGATTTTCAAGCTATTGAAGTACAAACACAGGATTTTTAATTATCTATCAAGCCCGAGGACAGAAATATAACGGATTCATTTTCATGTTACTCTACTGTCCCAACAGAAACAAGTTCTTTTTTTCAGTTTGATAGGAAATTCATTGAATGACGAGTGAAAGAAGACATTTTCATTTCAATACTGAGAACAAGTATGTTCACCTCATATTTCACCTTCCTTCCATTAACGCAACCAACAATACATACTATTCCCTCACTCCTACAGCAGATATATACAAAAACTCGGCTTGCCATGGGTATCTTGAAGCTAGCATTATACCTACTTACAGTAATCAACCTGAGCCAAAATATGTACGAGCACCGGTTTGAAAGCATCCAGATGAGCTGAGAAAACAGTGGAAAAGCGAGGGAATACTCTCTAACATGGATGAAAGGATCACGTTGATGCCCTCCAACATGTAGAGGCTTAAACCACTCGCTTGATCACCGAGATGTCATTTTGGCTAACTGCACCCACATGTAGTATGCTTTAACAAAGCTCACTTGGCAGACTGACGGGAGAGGATCACAGAAAGGAACTGGATGTGTTGCAGGGCAGACAAAATACCTTTCCCTGTGTGTAGAGTACCCTACTTATGGTCAATGCCCAAAAAAATATCTCAAATACAGTTAGCCAAGGCCATGAGCCAACAACACTCGGGACTCCCATGACTGTCTCGAGGCTGCCACTACAGTTCTGAATACCAAATCACCATATAAACCAGTGTACCACGGAAATTTTACTTCCCAAAGTGAGAGAAGAGGGTGATCATATTACACAAGTTCAGATTTCTCGATTATCTCTTCCCTTGTCGGGGGAGGCCCCCGAGATTATAAAGTCACTCTTCTCACCCCTTATCAATAAGTGCTGGACTGCCAATAAGTAGGATAGGAGTGAAGACTGCATCATTCAGGGAAGCCAGTGATGTGGAGAAATCTAGTTCCCCCCAGAGACGAGCATCAGCACACACGACAAAGGATCACGGCCAGTAAAAATAAAGCTCCTCTATATATTCATATGATGCATTCTCCCGTGTTAATGTCCATGTGTTTGATTTCTTAATCGCACAGAATTTCTTCAGCCACGCAGTAATTTAAAAACAGATGAGACTGGAAATTTCACAATACATTGACCATATTAGATTTCATTACGAATGACAATTTAAGGTAATAATCTGAGAAATTTGAATGAAAGATACCACAAATGTTTGCATGAATGCATTTACTTCCATTAAAACTCATAAATTCTCGCAATGTTAAAGTATTATAAGAATCTTTCCATAATTTTGACAGCAAAAAAAGGAGTGCTTGTCTTGCATGAGTTCACATGGTACAATGAGTTTATATAAGAATCCTGGTCTTACTAACAACATCCCCCTTAGCTCTCCATACTTGAGAGCGACAAATAACCTGAGTTATAATGGTAATGTCCAGGCTGATATTCAGTAATATCATGCTGGCCATACAACATACACAACTAAAAACCATTGGTTAATATGTATCTTGAGACTACAGTTATGGAACCTAGGCTACATTCATTTATTTTTATTTGAGATACATATTCTTTCTTTTCATGCACAACCTAAGATGCACTGGACCATTTTAACCACAGTTAATTACAATACATTTGTGTATTCAACAGATGCTTGAATTTTTCAATTTCTAATCTGCACTTTTATAACAAAACAAAAAGATAAAAGTCTTATGTACTCAACTGCCCCTTAATTTGTGAAAGATGCTGTAATCTATCCCAAGGCTCCACATAAATTACTCGGTGGCCCCAGTTACATGCTACTTTTCCAAACTTTGTACTTAATGATGCTCAAGATGTTCTAAAATAAAACCATTTACGCACAACTAAGCTTAGCATCATTTGTATTCACCATGTATAAAACAAAATGAGCATTACGAGGTCAGTTCAAAAATTTCTGGAATTTTTCTTCAAAGAGATCCTTATTTACTTCAAGGCACTCCATTCCTGCATTGATACACCACTCATAACACTGCAGCCCCCTTCAGAAACAGTCCTGGTGGCCCTGTTTCAAGATTGCATGAATTTTCCCCTCAGCAATTTTTCCTCAATGCCTTCAGTCGTCTGAAATCGTTGTTCTCGTGGATCAATGTGAATTCCAGTTTGTGAAAGATGATAAAGCCTTCTGGAGTCAGGTCATGAGAATAGGCTGGTTGAGGAATCTTAGTAGTCTTGGCTCAAATTAACAAATCAGTTGGAATGCGAGAGCTGGGGCCACTATCAGTCAGAAGTCAAGGGGTTTGTTTAACTACCCAATGCAATTCTAATTTTGTTTTGAGAATATCATGACATGGGACTGATATCAACAAGACACGCTCTTCGGCTATTTCTTGAACTCCCAAACGGTGATTGGAATGCACGATTTCGTACAACATGAGCATAAACTGAGGACAATGAGGGGCATGCAGAACGTGGGCCAACATCATCTTTTACTGATGGCCATCCTCAAATCACTAAAAATCATTCAAACCAAGTGTATGGTTCAATCACCGATCACTCTAAAAACTTATTTCACCTTTACATCAGTCCCCGTAAAACAATTGCCAATTTTGAAGCAAAATTTAATGTTAATTCACTGATCCTTAAAAATCAGCCAACTTGCATATTGCAAAACATACTTTACACTCTTGCGAATGAATGCCAACCACAATAGATAATATGATATCATCAAGAGGTTAATTTCAAAGAATGCAACCACAAAAAAGAACAAACCTGAAATTTCTACATAGTCATGTTGGCCCATTATTTATGAAATTCCAGAACTTTTTGAACAGTCCTCCAAATAAAAGTCAATGGCACATTATTTTTTTAATGAAATCATGGCGAGATTTCATTCTGAAGTGACCATATATACCATCACCTTATGTCTGCTACAAAGGCAACAGTACTGCAAATAAATGAAGCAGACACAAAATAAAATGTGGAATTTGCACTCTGCATTCCTCTTGGTGTAGCTGAATGCAAAGTATTAGATGAGAGCAATACCGAGGAAACTATTACAGACAGTAACCTGATATTACAACTACTGATGTTTCCATGATGCTGCCTCAAGTATCAGAAAAGGCATTACATAGGGCATGGATACATATTCAAATACAAAATCAGAAGCATTTCCATGTTTATTTGTAATTAAGGCCACTTTTTTTAAGGGTCTATACATCCACCGCTGAAGAAATCTACTTTATGGATATGCAAGTTTTCACAAAATAATATATAGCTGGAGAGTAACGGCACAGCTTCCAAATGCTTAAACTTTAATGGACAGGCATTTCCAATCTATCACTGCAATTCACTGTATCCTCCAAGCAAAATATGAAACTTTGGGGAATCCCACAAAAATAAATAAGAATACACTCTGGACAGCAGCTAAATTTGTATATATACACAATATACAAATGTGGATAGCACTAAACACGTCCACCAATTAGAGAATTTTTTTTCATATGCTACAAAGTATTACAGTATTCATAAATAAAAGATAAATTTAACAAGGATTTTTGCAAGCAAACTCACGGCACGAGGGGTCTTTGGACCGCCCAGCACCATGACTTGTCACAAAAGAAATCCAACAAAACCAGTACATAACTTAGGTTGCTTGGTTCTGCACAGGGAATAATGCAACTCAAAACTGCTCTCACCCACTGTTAGTCCCAACCTTCATTCCCACCCTAATGCATGTGACAATAGCATCTACAAGGCCTCTTTGATAAACTGCTTCATATTTAATTGTTTCATTTTTAAGTACTTGGCTATCACAATCTCATTGACATCATTAAGAGCGAAGAAGTCCCTGTTCTTAACTCATCACATCCATAACCCAGCCGGCATTGATAAATTAGTTTCATGAGGAATTGACACCACCTGGACCCGAAGGCCGCGTAACCCCTAAGCAATCCCTTTAAAATCCAAAACCAGCTCACTATCAATGCTTTCCAAGTCAAGGAGTAATTATTGCCACTTTCATACACAAAATAAAGAATAGATTTGCATTATAAAAAAAACCAAGCACTGAAGGTCTTTGCTCCAAAATAAGGGCTCCTGTTTAACAAGGCATTTCACTTATAACTACATATACAATTAAGATCCCTTCCTCCTTCCCTCCCAGTGGGAATGTAGTTCAGATGACATGAGATTCCTTGTCTCCACTCTTGAAAAAAAAACCACTCACCTTAATCTCACTAAAATCCTGGAAGCATTTACAGTCACCGCAAGAGGGCATATGCGCATTCTAGGGCAGTCTAAACAAAAAAAAAATATTGTCATAGAAGCATTTCCAGAAAGTATAAAAGGTGAATGAATTGCCCAACTGCAAAAATTTCCTGGCCATCTGACTCGTTAAATTATACCTTACTTCCCGACCAAAGGGTTATTACCACAAATTTCGAAATCCAAACAGTATTCACCGAGTAGGATCCGAAAAAACTTGATCGCTCTGGGCCTTCCATCAGGGACTCCCAGAGTGAGGAGGTAATGGACAATTGACGAGGGTTAGGTTTGTTCCCAATGGATGTCACAGCGCTCAGCACAATGCATCCAGTCAGGTGGAGTCGGAGAAAGGGGAAACGGGGGATAGGGGGGGGGGATGTAGTACAGGCTGGAGGCCAGCGGATACCACCTTTCCACGGAGGGAGGGCATGTGAGGGAGGCAGGTCGAGTGGTCAGAGGTGTTGGTGGCGGCGGCATTGGCGTGGGGGATCTCACAACAGGGCACAAGCAACAAAATTGTCCCCCCAATGTAACGTAATCATCTCTTGCCCACTACGAAGCACCAGTTTATTTTTTTCAAGTCACAGGTCTCCACGTGACACTACTTGCTAGTCTGTAATGGATATCTGAGCAAAGCCTATGAGGGCTTTGTCATCTGGGTCTTCATTTTCTCCACAGCCAGAATTCTGCAACGAACAATATATATAACAATTAATATTTGCCATTACCCATCACTGGGGCTATTTAACTACTTTGACAGGTGAAGAGGGATACATTTACACAATAACATGCATGCGTAAACATAGAAAAACCTCAACCGAGTATTATGGCAATTGTTAATGTGTGTCACACTGCCTTATAACGATCCTTACGATTTCCTTATCACATAAATTACACAAATGGTGTATTTCATAAAAACAAAACATATTTCTACAAGTTTAGAAATCTATATTATTGCCACTAGGTCAATAAAAAAACTTGAGAAGGATAGACATGATAATTATCTGTGGCATCAGCAGAATTAGGATGTTAAGTCACTGATACTTACCAATGGAAATGTAACAGCCCGACATGAAGGAGTCGTTTCAATGAGTTTCCTCAGACTTGCTGCAATAGCAACCATGTCTCCTCCGTCCACTAGGCCTGCACCCACTAATTCAGATGCTATCCCTTCTGGACTGTCCTTTCCAATCACAAACTCAAAACGAATGTCATTCAGCTCACGGCGGTTATTCCTGTATGTATCATAAGAGGGAAAAAAAAAACACTGAAATGAACCTAATCCCTCAAATAAATTCCGTAAAAATGGACATTGCAATGAAAGGTAAAATCACTTGGTTTTCCACAGAAATGTCTGTGGAAAATTTCCATGGAAAACCAAGTGACTTTATCTTTCATTATGAAGCAATTCCACAAAGTTACAGCCGAA
>LYUA01002605.1:35357-53848 GCA_002093875.1 Calopteryx splendens
TCATTTCAATTACTTTCCACTTGTCTTTAGGGGTGAAAATATCCTTGATTTTGGCAACTGCCGTTTTGCAAACCTCCTGAAATTTCACTGTGGGATCCTTTTTTAACACTTGGACGTGATTCTCACTTATAAAAGCACTGAGCACAACACTGAGCATTTTTTCTGACATCAGGAGACATGACAGTAATTGTCAACAATGTTGCATTTTGACTTGAGAGTTTTATCTTCTAATCACCATGGAAGCCGTTGCCGCAATGTTGTGCTTTTGTTTCATTCTTCCGTACTTTGATGCTCTTTTATGAATCTAGTTTCAGTTGTTTCACAATTAAGCAGCTTATGTTCTTGTGAGCCTAATCTTTGCTTCGTTCACATTCTGGGATTTACCCTAACTCATATATAGTTCCTCTCGTGAACAACCCGATTTGAGCTCAAGGACACTCAACCACAAGCAGTAGTTCACTGCATTATCACTGTAGTAAGTGCGTGACACGATCCCTCTTTGTAAATCTGCCTTATGACAGGTAATAGCTGAGGGACAAAGACTCCCATTTCACTCAGTCGTAAGCATACCTTACTTCATATCTTGGTACAGTTCATTCGCGTTAACCTGGTCGATGACAACTCGTGAGAGGGGAAATAGGTAATTGGTGGAGAGGGGGAAGGAGGGGAGGGGTGGGTGTGTCTGCCCACCACCATACTTCATGCGCAGTAAGCGATATTGGTTTGGACTAGTCCATGTTCTTACAATTTCACCCATCAAGGGGGGTGGGAACTGGAATGTTTTAATTTTGTGAACGTCACTATGTCCCTTTCTTTACCTTATACGTTGAAAATATGATTGGTATATTTTAAGCTGCACTTGATTTCATTGATTAAAAGCCTTTCAAAACTACTTTTGTCTGAACATTTGACCTCATGTTCATAGACTTGCATTTAGAATTCTTTTCACAAGAGAAAATATGACACAACTTTATAACTCGTGCACCTGACTGTAGGACTAGTACCTTTATTTTGCATTTAAGAGAATGGGACAAATCTTTTGGATATCCCATAAGGTGTATCGCAAAAATCAAAATTACACCAACGTAGTTGCATTTTCTGGACAACATGAGGGCATAAACAAGTCAGGCCACTCGACCTCAGATTTTAAGGGGAACCTTCCCCTCCCCTACTTCCCCCTCCCTTTCCACCACGGGAAAACTGTTCCCTCTCGGTAAGCACTGCTTCCCCTATTTTCTGAGTTGGACTAGCCCCGCCTGCGCAGTAGACTACTGAGTGTCGACCAAGTTATCGCGAATGAACTGTAACTTCTTCCCCTCTTGACATCTCTTAGCATTCCAAACCTTCTTCTTCCACTTTTTCCTTTATCTTTCCTTCCATTATCCTTCTTTGCAAGCAGTCTCTCCATAACAATATGGCCTGACTCAGATGTTTTTTCCTTCTTCAGGTAGTAGGTCTTTCCCAGGACATTTTAGTGATCATTTTTCCTTTTTCAAACAAGCAAAGTGTTGCCATTTATAGTTGAAATTTGAATAACCTCATGGGATCTAAAGAAAGAAGATTGTCATACAGCTTTCCATTTAAACTTGAAGTCATGAGTCATGAGGAGGAATATGGAAACAGGGGAGCTGATAGGCATTTTGGCCCTCCTCCAACTGAGAAGATGATTCGACAATGTAGGAAGCAGACGATGGACTTAAGGAATGCAGATAAAAGTAGAAAAAACTTTACGTTTGTGTGCTCCTTAGTGGCCAGAGCTTGAAAAACATGTTAAGAACTGAATTAAAAATCACCGGAAAAATGAAATTACTGTTTCAGTGAAAATGATCTTAATTGAAGCAAGAAAATTATCAATTGGTATATCTGTACCAGATTTTGCTGGAACTACGTTATGGTGTGAGAGATTTATGAAAAGAAATGATCTTTGCATGTGTACCAGAACTCCTATAGCACAAAAACTGTGAGCTGAATCCAAAAGAAAGATTATAGAATTCCTTAAATTCGTCATAAACAGAAAAAAAATGTGTTACGAGATGGGAAAAATGGGGATTATGTATGAGACCCGTTTGATGTTCCGTCAAAGAAAACAGTGGGCGGAGAAGGTGCTAAGACAGTGAAAGATAAAGACTACTGGCAATGGGTAGACTCAATGCAGTTGCACAGAGCAATGAAGTTGTGTCTCCAGAAGGTGTGGTCTGGGCATTCACAAGGCCTAACGAAGGAACTGTCTCTATTCCTTCGTCGTTCCTCCGTTCCTTCAGAGGTCACACGTTGCCAAAATGATAGCGCGGCCGGACAGTTAAAAATTAAACAAATCTTATCATCGTTTTATCCTTAGCCTTCTGAGTGCCTTTTCAGTAGATCACATTGTGTCAACTGGCTAAGAATAACCAGTTCCTGCGCAAATGTTAATTGATTATTTTGTTTGTTTTACAATATGCACACCATTTTCTTTCAATTTAGGAAATTGAGATGGAGTGTGTGGACTAAGTAGCCAAGCAGAATCTGGGCACCCACCACTTCACCTCATAATCTTATTCCGACTCGCCGTCTTACTATGAGCTATTTGGATCACACATAGCCCTTATTGGTTCTCTTTGTATACGTTATTTGTGTTTTTTGCTGCATCTGCATTTCTGCATGCAAGAGGCCCCTTACTGAAATGCCTCTTTTATGTGCTCAGGTGATAAATGATATTCCTTCAAAGTCCAGTCAGACTCAATGCGTGGTTGTGGAAGGCATTTTTGCATTATTTTAGAGAATGAGTGAGAAGATTAAGAAACAATTGGAAGGAGGGTGATGCGGATGAGGATGACAGCGAGGAAGAAAGTGATGGCATAACGTGCAGTGAAGAATCTGCTGAAGATAGTGACGTTGTGGATGGACATGACACTTTGTAATATCATTCTGGATGAGATAAAGTGTGTCGATGGAGTGCACTTTACCTAAATCAAAGAGTTCGCACTGGTTAGTAAATATAGTGACGGTGCTCCAGGGGCAGAAGAACATTCTCATAATGCCAAATCACCAATTAGGTCTTGGTGGTTATTTTTCCCTGATATCGCCATTGAAGAAATAGTGAAATGTACTAATATATATATGCATTTCCAATAATTGAGCAAATTATTCTCGTAAAAGCAATGCTATTGATACTAATATTATAGAAATCCAAGCCTTATTTGGTCTTCTATGCTTGGCAGGTGTTTTGAAGGCATAATATTACAATCTTAAGGATCCTTTAGCAGTAAGATGGCACAGGAGTAGTCCAATTTCGTGCTACAATGTCTTTGAGAATATTTAAGTTTTTGTTGCTTGCTTTGCAGTTTGAAAATATAAGCAATGGAAACGAAAGGAGAAAGCATGATAAATTAGCTCCGATATGAAATATTTTCAATGATTTTGTTGATCGATGCATGGAGCTGTACACTATTGGGGAATATCCAACCATAGACTAACCCTTTGAACCTTTTCATGGCAGGTGTGGTTTAGGCAGTATTTGAAAAGCAAGACTACAAAATATTGAATAAAAATGTATTCCTTAGTGGGCTCGCGAATATTTTATATCTACACTAAATATGGAAATATGTGCTGGAAAGCAGCCTGATGGTGATATTGTGGTAGACAACACCCCTCTGAATGTTGTGGAAATATTGGTACATCCAATTTCAGCATCAGGCAACTTGATCCATACGAAATAAGTTTTAATCAAGGTTGTCCCAGATAATGAAATGGCTCCCACAACATATTCTCTTTTGTTTGTGACTCTCCCTGTACCTGTAATTCATGCCATATATTTCTCTGACTTTATTCGTTACCTTTGTTATTACCTCTGTGCATTAGCACATGTTTAATCACTTTTTGAGTCCATAACTTATCTCCTGTGGAGTTCCATAGGGATCAGTTCTCAGTCCCATACTTTTATCACTGTATATTCTTGATGTTCTAAAGTGTTTTCAATATTTTAAGTACATGTTGTATGCTGATGGGTTACATATTTACTGTCACTGCCATCTGAATGAAATAAATGACACAATTGCTTTGGTAAACCATGATGTTTCTGCCACTTGGCCTTGGGGTCTTAACAATCATTTGTTACTGAGTGGTAAAAAAAACCAAATCTATAACCATTGGTAATTCCAGGGTCCTTTGCAATCTCAATGTTGATATCATACATAAAGTAAGGATTGGAAATTTGGATAAACTATACTCAAACAATTAAAAATCTAGGTGTTATGCTGACCAATAATCTCTCTTGGCAAAATCATATTTTGGCTGTTTGTGAAAGCATTAATGTGATCCTATACCAACCGAAAATTCATAAAAACCTCCTTTCTCTTCATATCCATAAACAATTAATATCCTCCTTAATATTTCCTCACCTTCACTGTTGCTGCCTTGTATATTTTGATCTAACGGAAGAGGTGAATATTAAACTACAGCAATTGTTAAATTATTGTGTAAGATATATATTTTAATTTAAGAAGAGATGAGCATATTGCCCTGTACTCTAAGGAACTTGCTGGTTGAATGTTGAAACCAGCAGGTATTTGCTTGCTTCTTTATGTATGGAGTCTTTAAATTCCATCAACCAGAATATCTTTTGTAAATGTTCCCTTGTAGGACAAAGATATACACCATAAAAACCAGAATAGCTAACGAGAACTTTTGTGCCCCCCAACATCGAAGTACTGCCTTTCGAAGGTCATTTATGGTTTCTGGGGTGTACTCGTGGAATAGCATTCCTCATGAGTTCAAGGAGTTAGATTCACTAGCGACATTTAATAGGTAATTTTTTGTGATGATGCTAAAAGATTCAGAAGGTGTCTGAATATTTGTGTTTATTGTGAATTTTATCTATGAGCAATGAATTGGCTCTTGTTCTATTATTTGTTGTACATTTGTGTACATCAGTAGTGGACCATGTATAAAACATGTATTTGTGTTTTTTTTTCAGGAGGCACCATAAAGTTTTCCTTTGTGGAATGCTATTGCAATGCGTCTGTTTTTGCTTTCTGAGCTCTAACGTGTGAACACATTATTGTTCCTAGTGGATGAGAAGTCCAGAACAATAAACTGTTTTTATTTTCTCTTTCTTTATCATAAATTCGTGTGATTTCTCTAATTTTCCAGAGATTCAGAAACATTAGCACGTGCTCTTTGATTGATTTTCATAGAGCCGCATGTTGAATATATTGATTGTATTTTTTTTCTTTCTCTCCCCAGGGACTTCAAACTGTTGTCGTTTGGGGAGGAGGCAGAGGAGGATGAAGAGGAAGTAGCCGAGGTGAACAAGAAGTTCGCCAACAAAGGGAAGTCCACTCATGACCTCCTCTCGGATCCTAAGCTCAGTGCCGAACCGGCCGTGGATGAGATGGCCCTGAAGAACAGGGGGGATTCGGCTGAGGAGGATTCGGAGGAGTCTGGAAATGAACACAAGTGGACCAAGAGTGGAGACACTGATGGGTAAATGCTGATAATTTTCTGCAGAGGTCTTTCTTTTTCAGGGAAATCAGTAAATCGAATAATTTATTATCTATAACAGAGTACATTATAAAAAAAAACTGTAGGAAATACCACGAGAGTAACTGGTGGAGTCACCCGCTAATGTGCGCACTAGCAGAGTGAGGAATTTCTTCACTGTGGCGTAATCATGCGCTGCCCCTCCCACACTCCCTCGCGATGGATTTCAGGGTAAGATGTCGAGCATTCGCCTCAACTGGGATTCAAACCCAGATTCCTCCTGCTCTACTTCTCCAGCATATAAACCAGTTTCTTTGTATTTATGTAAGGCAAATACCTGCAAGTTCAAATGTTGACTTTAACCCATTTGCCAGCATAAAATGAGAGCGATTTTCCAGGCTCTCCAAGAAGGCCTTTGCTTACAAAGATGGGGATTCACCGGTCTCGTAAAATAATTTTTTTCAAAACTTGTTTGTAAGACAAATTACCTTAATATTACCATTACTTTGTTGAAACAATGTTTTCTGTTAACCTCACAGATTTATTGGCAGGCATCATTTTTCCTAGGCATGTGTTTGCATTGTTTACTAATAAAGGTTCTCACGAGTGATAACGTCAAATAATCGTGGGTGGGCGGGAAAATTATTCCCATTCAGCGCTTCTTCACTATCGTAGTCACTCTTCTCTTACAGGTTTGGATTTCTGACATATTATAGCTGATGGTAAGTCTTTTTAGGCATTCTAATACTTATTGTTAGTAAGCTTGATATGACCTAACAGATATGGAGATAAAAGATATCTCGAAATAATATCATTACCCGTAAATTTGAAACAATGCAAAAGATAAAATATAATCTTTTGGTACTACTGCATGAAGGCTTTTCTTTTCATTTTCCTAATCTTTTTCACAGTAAGTCAGTAGGCGACAAATTAATAGATAGAATTTCTGTATTAACTACTGGTCCTCCGAAAATATAGATTTGTTTGTAGCCACTTCACATTTAGTGTTGGCTCACACCTCATAAATGCTACGTGTACAATTTACAATGCTCAATTCATAATTGGAATATGGGGACCCATTACAAGAACCTGCTTTGGGGTTACCATCTGTTAAAAATATATGGCGGTTTGGCTGGAGTTGTTGCCACAGTACAGTATATACATAATATTTATTACAGTCAATATGGTGTTCATTGTATTGTGCATTCATTTTACAGGTACAGAATAGAAAGAGGTAGATATAATCCATAGTGATAATTCATAGTGAAAATTCATACTTCTATATAACAATGGCCAGTAAGAAGGAAATGACTTTTACTGAGGACAAAATAGGAAAGTCTATCTTTGAAAGTGATAACAGTGAACAAAGTAATTTTGATAAATTTGATTTTGTGGATAATTCAGAATTTTCCATTAAATTTTCCGATGAAAGTGAAGAAAACATTACCCCGTGCCCACAAAAAGGCCATGCTGCAAAATCTGTGGAATGGCAGTAGAAGCAATACTGTTGTGGATGAAGTCATATTTTCCACCACACCTCACATAAACGGAAACATTTGTAGAAGTTTGGGAAACAATCCTATTGAAACAGACTTCTTTTCAGTCCCTCAGGTATTTTTGGGCACTAATCTCAGCTGAGATGAACAAGTATACAAACTCATATTTGAATTCTGTAAAGGACACAGAAGTGATTTTACATTAGAGTGGTTCCAGACTACTGTAGGAGAAATTCAAGCCACATTTTTCTTCATTTGTTCAAATGGCTCAAGTTAAGAAAATATAATTATAAAAATACTGGAGTTCACATCAGGGGATGAAACACCTTTTTTCAGTAACGTTATGCCTTACATACTTTTTGTGTTGTTGTCAAATTTCCTTCATTTCGTTGGTGACTCAAGTTTCAATGAGAATGATAGGCTAATAAAGATCTCTCCTGTGATAGACTGTGGGAAAATGAAAATTTGTTAGGCTTGTACATTCCAGAAAGAAACCTAGCAGTTGATGGAAGTGTGATTACATTTCGTGGCAGGCTCTATTATGTGCAATATAATTCCAGCAAACGCACTCGCTTTGGAGTCAAGTGTTATAAAATATCTGAAAGCTCATCAGGTTATTGACTACAATTTTCTATTTGTACTGGGAAGAAACCATCACAATCAACAGAAATGCCTTCTAGTGAGGCTATAGTGCAAGAACTTTTGCATCCTTGATATATTTCTGACAGTGCTCCTAGCTTTATTCGATGATTTTCTCTCATGATGGCAGCAGTAGTGTTAATGTTTACTTAGCAGTGAATGGAGCTTTGGGAGCTCCTTCCTTTGAAATGGACTGTCTCCCCTCTTTCAACATCTTACACTATCTTCTAGGTGTGCTCCAGGGAAGAACGGCCTCTCCCTAAGTCTCCTGTACCATTATGTAGGCCTCTGCTGATGATTTGTGTTCCGGCAAAAGCAAAATTTCAATGCAGCAGCAGTGTAGAGTGTCCATCATAGTCGTTGGCCAACTTTAAACTTGCAACGGCTGCCACTGATGGAATTCTAAAATCCCTGATATTTGTGGTTTTTTTGATGCCTCATTTGCATAACAGATGTTCACAGGAATTCTGTTACAGGGTATGTGTTTGTGAATGCTGGTGGGCCATTCTGCTGGAGATTAGAAGGCAGGGTGTAACTGCTCTGTCCTCAACCGAGGCAGAATATAATGCTATAGACTCTGCTGGTAGGAAAGCAATTTATCTGAAAGGGTCAATGTATGAGCTATGTGATGAAAGGGTCCAATTCTTTTATGAAATGATAATCAGAGTGCATTGACATTAGCCTCTGATAATGTTCTACATGCATGAACTCAGCATATAGAGGTTAAATTTCATCACATCAGGGAACTTGTTAAATGTAAAAAGGTAATTCTCAAGTACCTGGAATCTTAGAAAATGATTGCTGATGTGTTCACAAAAGCACTTGATGTTACTGTGCACCGTTCGTGTATTATGCCCCTGGGAATGTGTACTTGCTGAAGGGTGCTGTTGGTCGATTAAGGGAGAGTGTTGTCATGTTCTTCGTATATATATGCACAAAAATAAAAAAAATTAAATGTTTTATTTTATTTTTTTATTGCTATCATTGATTGCCATTCGACATTGCGTAATTTTTTCCCATTGTAAGGTCCTGAAGAAAAGGGGGTCATCTTAGAATTGGGTCTGATATCATAGATTTATGTAAATACGGATGGTACCTGGCATGGCATGGCTGAGGCAACTTGCTTGACCGGCCAAGTACAGAAGTTTGAAGTAGACCTGGAAAGAATTGAAATGTCTTTTGATTGAAAACTGGAATGTGGTGGACTCGAGTTTATGGGTTCTAAATGAGCAGCATATGTTGGCTTTTTTGTCAAAATTTTCCCTGTCACAGGTGAAAACTGAAGTTGAACATTCAAATGTTATGTGAAAATGTGTTTTCCCATTTCTCAACTTTCCTCAGTGCAAGAGCGGAAAAAGTGAGGAATAAGCTGCGGGAAGCCAAAAAGGGTGATGCTGCTGTGGGTGGCGCGGAAAGAGAGTTGGGGGAAGAGGAGGAGGAGGAGGAGGAATACACTCTGAACCAAGATAGGAAAAGAGAAAGCAGCAAAAAGGCGTGCGTATCTCAGCCAATGTTTGATTGTAACTACTACTCTGTGTTTACTATTCATATTTACATGGGATTTATGGTTTTAAAAATGGTTTTGTGAAAATAATTCATGATAAGAATATTTAAAAAGTAAAGCATTGCTCAAAAAGTTAACATTTCAACTTAAGGATGTTAATTTCTCAACTCTTGTCATATGACCTTTCTCTATTCATATTTCACAATGAAATAGACTGTAAAGATTAATTACACGGTGAGATTTAATATTATAAGATTAGTTCATGTAAAATTTCGTCCTTACTGTAAATTGATGTCATCTTAGCCTTTGTTCACTGATCATGCCATGGCTGTTATCATCATTTTAAGTCATATTTTGTTCATTGTTAACCTTTTCAGCGCTAGGAACGCATATATGAATTGGTGTAAAGAGGTGCCACCAGCGCTATATACTCATATATTTGTGTGGGCCGAACAGTGTCCTCTGCTTAAACCACGCTTATTTGTATTTTGCATTTTCCTTATTATAATAGAAATTTTTATTCAGTCACTTTTTCCTTTTGTGATAAAAGGCATTTTTGCAATCTTGGTGATATAGTTTTGTAAATGTCTCTTTTGTTTGGATGTTTTAGTACTTTTAGTTTGTAAAATATAATATTTTATATAACATATTGTTTAATGCTTCAAATATTTATGTATGTGCACTGGAGAAATTAAAACTGCTGCACTGGGCAGGAAAAATTGTGTAGAACTCAAAGAGGTTTACAAAACAATGAAAAACGTTATGCCTTCATGACGCATTGACAGAAGGAAATATTGTCAGAATCTTTACTAGGTGTTGTTGTCCCACATCAGTGCCCTGATAATTTAATTGGCCATGTGATACATTGCAGAACAAGGCTGACCAAATTGAAAATCTGCAACACTTCATTCAAACGAAAACTAACTTTTCAAAAATTAAATTCGAGCACTAAATGTTGAGTGTGTGATATCTATAAACCTCGTGAATTGGCTTTTTAGTCATCCACGGTGAGGGCAGTAACAAGATGAGCATTTTTTTTGCATGCACAGTGAGGAGATAAGGGAGGAAATTCGCAAGCTCAAGAAAGAAATGAAAAATGATCAAAAAATGAGAGAGGAGTTGGCTGATCCAAAGGCTAAACCTGCAGAACAAACCAAGGAAGATTTAAGGGAAGCTGATGGGAACGAATTAATGAGGAACTACGTGAAGGAACAGGAATGGTTCACTGCTAAACACCAGAAAATACCTCCAAAAGGTGAGCCGTTAATGCAACAGAAACTAGCAAATGGGATGCTATCCAGAAGTTTCCAAAATGTATCAGGCAAATGTGGCATTAATCGTGGCCTATTTACCCCTGTCCACTTTCAAGATTGACCCTTGGGGAACGGGTGTCCTGATTAAAACATGCTTGCGTTGAGCAAAAGAATCCTCGAGGAGTCCTTGGTCATCAGATTCAGAAAGTACCTTCTTGTGTTACAATTTCATCTCCTCAGTGGTGTCAAATCTTTGCCCTTCCAATTTTAAAATTCATCTTGTGTTTGAAGAAGAAATCATACGGGGATAAATCATATTGTTATAGGATATGGGGTCAACTGCCATGTTTTTCAAAGCCAAAGACAGACCAGTGCAACTGCACAGTAAAAGTGGGCACATTGCTTTGGTGGATGACCCAGATGTTCGTGTACCATTTGCTTCCATTTCAACATTACATCTTCTCGTAGACACCTTAGAGCATCCCAATGGGATCTAATATTCATTATTTGCTGTGGAGGAACAAATTCCTTGTGAAAATACCCACCAGTGTCCAAAACATTTTGAATGCTGACGTCGCATTGCTCTTAATCTGCAGCATCGTCTTAGGATGAATAAGGGGTAAATTCAAATTACTATAAGTTAAATTATGTGAATGAATAAAATATAAATGAATTTTTGTAGGTAATTGGTGGTGGTATTATTTTTGTAAAATGTTAACTGGAAATCACCTATAGCTATGCACGTACATGGACTCTGAAATGTTTAAAAGTTTAGTGAATATAAGTGGCACCAAATGATTTTCAATCAATTTTCATCTTCCCCAACTCCCACACTTTGTAAAATTCCCTATGATAATACTCCCCCTCCTTACCTTAGGCCAAACTCACTTTTTTTTTCTCTGCAAGGTGACTGACAATACTATATCACCACTCCTTCCACTTCTTTACCCTTTGTTGCAGCTTGACTCTACCCTTACTATACCCCTACTATACCCTTCCTCCTGCCGTTTATTTTATTCGAGGCAACTTCCCGATGAATGCTGAGAATGAAAATTTCTTTTCTAGGGGGTAAAAGAGAGGCCCAAACCCTGTCTATGTTGCAAAACTTTCATAAGAGGCTTAAGATGGCTAAAGAAAAGGCATTTGAAGAGGATGGTGAGGAAGCTAAGGAGGATGAAGTGTCAAAAGAGGAGGCAGTGGATGAGAAAGAGGATCTTGATGGCCGTGCCAGTGATAATTGGTAGGTTTTTTCTTTGGTTCTATTTAAGACTTGCATGCTCCCAGGCATGGTTGCCAATGTAGAACATCCATGGTTGAATGGGAATGAATAATCATTTAGTTTAGTCTTTTAGTTTTAATTTGGTTGTGGATTTCTTGATTAACTCTTCATTTTATTGAGAAAAAAACCATTAATACATGTACGTTGCTCATTATGCACCAGGCTTGAGGTTCATTCAGAAAGTAAGGCCTGGACATAACTTGTTCAGTACATTCTTACTTCATTAATTTGTGCATGCAATTTCACTTCAAATGGCTCATTGTGCCGCCTGAGTCACCCTTTCCTGTTTCTGTATTTGCTTTTGAAACATCCCTTTCAACTGTGAATATGTTTTTGAATAACTAGAATTTTATTCATGATTTTTGGATGAGGCTGCCATGAATTTTTCATATGATTTTTAACCTGTCTTAAGCAATTTCAAACTATGCATGCCCACATGATAAATAGCAGTATCAAAGCTGTTTTAGGAATTTGAAATGAGATTTTTGGGAGATTTTCAAATTTCAAAATTGGCTCCCTGGATGTAATCACAGCATGTGACGCAGCTTTATTCTTGAGATAGATTAAGTTGTGTTCATTAAAGAAATAGCTGAACCTGACTTTTAGAAGTTGGCCCTTATATACATTTTTTTAGTGCAAAAAATCTGAACACTGCTGATATTCTTCATCAGTTACCTTGACAAAATTGAGGCAGGCCTTTGAAAAATTGTCCAGAATTTCCATATCTTCCCAAAATAGAAGCAGGTGCTTTTTGTCGTAATTTCTGATGAAAATATCACCCACTGCTTAACACGCTCAACCCAGTGTGGGTCACGGGAGTGTTGGTCTCCTTGGTGGCGTGATGCCCTGTTGGGTCACGTTGTTCTTAGATTCATGTGTGATATTTGAGAGCATTGAGGCGATTGGTGTATGATTGAAAGTGACTTCTCTGACTGATGAAAAATAAAATTTATAATCACTACTCCACCACCTGATATGCATAATTTTTCACTCCTCTGTCATCTCCTCTAAGGCATTCTGTATAATTTATTTGCTGGGCTGAACATTGTAAACTCGAGCCTCTGGGAAAGTTGTTTTGATTTTGAGGGTTATACAATGTATTAAGAAGAATAGCATTTTGAATTGTATTTAATTGTAATTAGAAGGTATTCCTATTAATTTGGATTGAATCACTGTTGTTGAAGCAAATTTTCAAATTCAAAGAACTGATTAAAATTGTCATATTTGCACGAATCTAAGACAACCCCCCCTTTTTGGGAACTCCTCAAGGGAAAAAACTAAAATGCATTCGTAACGTTACTCTGAATCCCAGTTACAGTTTATGCCATAATGGCATTAATGCTTTTTACAATCCAATTAAGGTAAATTGCAACCATTAGGGTGTCATCGTGACTGAATTGACTGGCCGAAAAGTGAGACGTGTTCGTAATGTTCCTCTGAATCAAATGTGCCGACATTGTAGAATTTTATACCGTGTCGGCATTGATGCTTTATGCAATCCAATTTAGGTAAATTGTAACCAGTTATATGAGCATTTTGTGATGTGTGATAATCTTGATGAAACTTTAACTCAAGCAGAATTTGACTTCCATATTTACTGGTCTAAGCTTCATGTATCCCGTGCACTCCCATTTTTGGGCTGGCACAAGAGGGAAAAAATTATTTTTGCCAATAAATTAATTTGTTGCCCCTGAGCCTGCCTCTGAGGTGAATCATGAGCTGAAAGCACGCTCCTTATTAAAAACTCCGTGCTCAAGTTTAAGCATTTAACATGCACATTTTTTTACGATTTTATTGGATTGTGTGTTAGCATGGTCACTATGCACGGCCTCTTTTGTTATGAGTCTTTTTCTCGTAACATCTTACAGTATTCACAGTTGTTGCAGTCACACCATCCATCTATAAAAATGGCATTTGATGGATATGATATTCGACTTAAATATTTGGAGAACTGCAATTTCATTCATCCTGTGATTACTCGATCATTATGGAAATTCATTGGTGTATCAACAAATGAAAGCAGAATGCCATCTGTACCCGATGCCTGATAGCGGCTGTCTTGTCGTCTGCTCTCTGCGCAGTATATACACATCAGTGCTACAATGTGTTGTCTTACGCACGATCTATGCATGGTAAATGCTTTGCCGAGTGGTGATTCTGATCTAGCCTTTCTTCAAGTAATCGTTATACGCTCTGGATTTTGTTACACGATGATTTTTTTATTGCTAAATACTTCAAAATTAAGGGATGGTTAAAAGATGCAACAATTGACGTCTATATGTTTACTAATGTGAGAATTTGGAGATACAAGCAATAAGAACAGTGGAAAAAATGTGTTATGCAAACAATAGGAATATGAGGAAAAAAGGTGAAAATCCAGAGGATTCATGTAAACCGTGCACCCCCTTTTCTTTAACCTGCATTTTGGGAAAAAAGGTGTGTGGCTTACACGAGTAAAAACGGTATGAGCACACCTGAACGTAATAAACGTAAATATCTAGATCCAAATGCAATCCAAATGAAGTGGAGGATCTTGCTTCCGATTGTAACCCACTTTTCTTCGGAAGTCCAGAAGAGAAAAAAACATTGTCATAGATTTGTACAAATATGGTGTATGTATAAGCATAGGTTTACTAATAACCCAATAGTGGATTTAGGTGCCAAACTTTTATTTCTGATAATGTAAATATTTAAGGTGCTGCTACTAATCTAAATTAGGAACGAGAGGAGCTTTACATAAATTGTTTTAGTGTGTTGTAATGGGTAATTTTAAAGTGTAACGAAACTACATTAGAAAGAGCGGAGCGCTCATTATACAATTTTTGAATTTGCACTTACATTAATAAAACGGCTTCTGTTTTGATGAACACCTTTATGTGTAGCAGTTTGTGTGAATGCAAATTATATCTATTCTGTTGAAAATGCTAATTAGGACATGTTAGTTTCGAAATTGCAGACTGAAATAACATGACTACTTATAACAAATGAAATAAAATATGAAAACATAATCGTTGCTGATCTTTGTTTTTATGCTGATGATTATATTCTGTGCATATTGGCGTAAAAATGTGTGAAAATTGACACAATTTAGTTGCGCGACAAGATGAGCTTGATCGATTGCGTATTAATGCAAATATTATACATTGACGATATATATGCGTGATGCTGAGAATCCACTGGAGAGGTTTGATGAGGACTGTTTTGAAAAAAGATTTCAGTTCACTAAAGATTCTGTGAGGAACATGCTCCTTCCGATAGTCGAAGATAGGATTAGAAGAAAAAATTGAAGGGGTCTCCCAATTCCCCTTCTCCTTCGAGTGTTAATTTCGTTGAGATTTTTGCTACCTGCATGCTCTTTCCAAGTAAGTACTATACTCTGTAAATCGTCTTCCTGTACTTTATAATTTAGTTTATTGTGAAATTTTTGGGTCTCACAAATGCTGAGTTAGAGAGAGAGCTGAGTAAGTTAATATTTTCTCTAGCGAAGATTGTGTGCAGAGATTTATTTGGAATTCACCAAAGTACTGTGTGCAGAACAGTAAAGTGCATGAGAAGCCTTCTGGCAGGGCACGGGAGGAATATCATAAAATTTCCAAATGAAGAACGAGAAATCAGTAGGAACTACAGAATGTTTTCCGACATTGCCCATTTTTCCAGGGGTACGTGGATGTATAGACTGCACCCACATTCCCAATTACCAAACCCAGGAGGTAAAAATGGAGAAGTCTTTCGGAATAGGAAGTTTTTTTTCTTCATAAATTTCCAGGTACCTATTGATTTATATTAATGTTTGTATGTTAGTCAGCTAACTAGACTAACCTTTGAATGTATATCTATTGTTCCATCTTCAACTGCAGGTAAATGTTTGTGTCAGAAGTGACAATGATTGATATAACATAGTTACACTCCATATACATAAAAGATTACCTGCTTTGATAGTAAGAATACTTTCATCTCCTTGGAAATTATAAGTATAGATGTATGGACATAGTATATCCATTGAATTACGATCTGGGCATGATAAGATCATCCCATTTATTGAAGTCTTGGGAATGAAAGATAATAAAAAAACTGAAAACGTTGCACTTATGGCCAAGGAATTCCTACCATGGCCAGTTTGCCATTGACTTGGAAGGATAAAAGAAAGGCATTCTTGCTGGAGGTTACATGACAAGAGAACCTAGAGAGGAACATGATTACAAGGAATTTTTCATGTTGCATCTGCACTGATACACCGCTTATCATTAGTTATCCACAGGAGTAACAGTGACTTTTTTCTGATAGTTAATGCACAGGCTGTTATTATTCACACTTCAAGCGGTATATGCTTCATTGATAAAAATAAATAGTGAGATACTTATTCAAGGATTAATTTACTCATGTTATGTGCTGTAAATATGTTACTCAGTTGAGGAAATGTGATGCAATATTTCAGGTTGTTGCTGGACCAAAAGTGTAAATCCTAGATGTTGTGGCTTGCTGGCATGGCAGCTGTCATGATAGTTTCATTTTCCAAGGAAGCAACTTCAGAGCCAGATTAGAGCAGGGAAGACTGAGGGGACATCTTCTTGGGGACAGTGGACATGCATGAAGATCCTACTTGTTAGCACCGTTACAGTTAGAATTGAACCCAGCAACTAATCCGGAAAGAGCTTATAACTATGCTCACAGAAGAACAAGGGGCATTGTTGAAGGAGTTTTTGGAGCGCTGAAAAGAGGGTTTTCCTGTTTGAATCGGAAACTATCATATAAATTAACTGCAACTGTGAAAATTATAGTTGCTTGCTCTGTACTACATAACATTATGTACATACCAATGATTTTTGGATGCAATGAAGAAGATGAATTAGTTGCTAATGATGATCCATTCAGGGCGATCCAGAATAATGTCCATCCAGAATAATCCAAAATAATACCCCTGGGTGCATAGCAGGCAGGGTTATATTTTGTGGCATTTCAGATAACTCGGCAGAAACTTGGATTCAATAGAGCTTAATATTACTACAATGAACTAATGTCTTATTGAACTATGGAAGTCCACCCAGGCTTCCATCTGGTTTTTCTGGTTGGAGGTAGCGTTCGTTCTCTTCCCTCCTTTTTTGAATTAGGGATATTAAAATCTCCCTCTCGTCATTAGTGAGGAACTCTTTCTTCTCTTCCATCTCCCTGAGTATCACCTCCACCAATCAAACTACAAGACAGTTCGTTACTGCTTCAGTAACGCTTGAGAAAATTCGCTGCTCAATTTTTTCGGCAGGAGTCTCGAATTTTTACAGTGTTGCCAAGTGCACTCTCACAGATCCGCTACCTAGGTAGGGAACCCTTATGAGTGGACTATGTGGTATTGAAGGGATAAGTGTCCCTTTTGTAAGTGTAGTGCCTTTCATCGACTATGCATGTAGGCCTGAATGCCAGGAAGTAGGTAAGGTAATAACGTTTTAGGTAACATATCATTATTCTGAAATGAACAATAGCTAGTAGAACAATATGGTTTCTGATATCTTATAAAATTGAAGTCTTCTACCTGTGCCATTACTTAGTATGTAATTTATTGATACCATCTAAGTGTTGATTATCATTTAAGTCCATACTTCCCAAGTAAATTCATGACCAATAGCGAGGATGGCAAACTGATGGCTGCTACTAAAATAGATGTATATATTTAAGGCACCACTGTATTTAATGACAGGGTGACTATTTTGTTCTGCAAAGGTCAGTGCACTTCTGTGCATAGAGTCTCTTGTAATCCTTTACCGTTTGATGATGAGTAACCAAATCTAAGGTCAGCCATTCGCACCAATGCTCATTTCCTTCTTTCACATCTCATTCAGGTTAAAATGTCATTGTGTTTTGTTATGTTTTTCATGGGAAGGCTGATCCACAAGCTCCAAAGTGATGAAGACACCGACCCCGTGCTAGCCAGGGACGCCAATAAAGCGAAAGGAGATGAGTGGTTTGAAATACACGATCCAAGGAATCCGATTAATCAAAGGAGGAGGGAAGCTAGCAAACAGGCAATGCTTAGCAAGAAATCAGGAGGCGTCTCTAAACAAGATCAGTTGAGATGATTTGCTTCCTAATGAGTTGTATTTGATGTAATGCCTTTGGCTTTTGACAAGCTGTTGAATGTTTTTGTACTTGTTGTAAAGTACACCTTTGTAAATTATACATTTTATTGATTCAGTTATTTATTTACTCACACCGTCGTTCTTTTTTATTAATTTTCCAGTTGCATTCTGTCTCTGGTGTCACTTTTTTTAAATTTTGATCTAGGTATTGTGAAAAAATATTCATGTCAAAAATATTTTTAGATTACAAATAAATACATTTCTGAGTTGACTGACAATTTGTTTCTTACTAGAATTGTAGGTGTTATAGTTATAGGGTTCTATGGTTGTTCACGTTTCAATTTAAATCCCATTTATATACGATGGGGTTTTCAAACCTTGTAGGAAGTCACCTTTTCTTATGTATCCATCTGAATAAGAGATTGATAAACTATGAATCTCCCAAAATTGTGAAATTTATGCTCATGTGCTGCCAACAGTTTTGGAATCTGCAGAAATGAATCCCTGCACCTCACAGGGCCAAGGAAAAGGGTGGTGAGAGCTTTATGAGGATGTGGGAGAATGTCGGAGTCAGGAAAAAATAGAAGCACTGTAGGAAGGTAAGAGAACTGTGAGGAAGGGGAGAACTCTTCTGTCCATTTGAGAGAAGACAGAACATTTATTAATGGAGCTGGATAAGATTCAGGGGAAGGTGGTAAGAATATGTTGTAGAGTTTTATGATAAAGAGATTAGGCCAGCAACGATGATCAGAGTAACTTTTAGCGGATAAACCGCTGTTGCATTAACATATG
>LYUA01002605.1:75696-86280 GCA_002093875.1 Calopteryx splendens
TTTGCGTCGTTGGAGTGTATGGTTTTGGACAAGCCGGATCTCTACTTCCTGGGTAACAAATGGGTGTAGACGTTGTAGGTGTTGGTGTACGACATCTTGGGTCATTACTTCCAGGGTAGCAATTCGCCGTAGTTGTTCGAATCGGCTTTGAGCACCTCGGGTCCGTATTTCCTGGGTAGCATACCAATCTTTCCGTAGTTGTTGGTGGTGTTGGGCATCTTGGGTCCGTGCTTCCTGGGTAGCATAGAGGTGTTTTTGCAGTGGATGTAGTCGGAGGTCTCGAGCACCTTGGGTCATTGCTTCCGGGAAAGCATGTGGGTTTAGATGTTGACGGTGGTGTCGGTTGCGGGCACCTTGGATCGGTATTGCCAGGGTAGCAGTTTGGTTTTCTCGTTGTTGGCCTTTCGGTCTGGCACCTTGGATCTCTACTTCCGTAGCTGCACAGTGACGTCGTTTCCTTCCCTGGCCTCGGGGTAGTGAAGGTTACGGGTGTCGTTGGTTCACCAGAGCATCTTCCATCACATTCTCCCAGACAAATCTGTTCATCGGGTATCATTATATAATAAATTTCAATGTTGACGATTTAACACGTTATGCAAATTTGATGTGTGAGAAATGTAATAAAATTATGAAATAATTTAATGAAATGGAAGCCGAAGAGATTTTTATTTTTGTCTAATTTAATTACTATCAAATAACTTTTTTATGCAATTTTTTACTTCTTAATAATCTTTTATCAAATATATCCAATTTTTAAGTAGAAATTAAGTCTAATTTAATTTTTTTGTTAATGTCTGTATTATTAATTGCATGGCAAATTTATTTGTTGCGTGCCTTACCTTTGGATATCTACCGACGCGTCACCCTCTTCTTTATAACATTACAGCATAAAAATAATACACAAACTTTGGACTATACTTAAGACAGCAGTGGATAATATCCATTTATATCATTAATTTTTGGAATTGCGTATGATAATGTTTCATGTATTTTATTTTCATCAATATTCATCGTTCACGAATGCATGCTTTGCATTAAAATAGCCTTCATTATTCGGGGATCTTGATTGTAAGGAATTATTTGGTCATCTATAGATGCCCTGTTAATGATTACCAGTTGCTTGCCATTTACCTTATTGGAAGGTCATATTTAAGGCGGACTGGTTGGGTTTCTAAATTCGTCACTTGATAAATGAAGACTTTAAAAATTATGAAACCTTTTTCATTGTTCTTTCCGTCCACTTCTCGTGAATTAACCAATATTAATTTAGAGTTAGATCATCTCTTGAAGTGAAATCACTATTATTATTTGTATGAAAAATGTCACATTAGACGATTTGACACTTCTAGTTATAAAATTTTGAAATTTGAATTCTTTTTTTCTCCCAGATGGATTTTAGTCACTTAGACGTAGTTTAACTTTTAGAGCTGGTGTTTCGCTACTCGAGGGCCATTTTGATTTATTTTTATCAACTTACAAGAGGAGGTACTCAATTGCAGGCCTGAAGATGTGGACGAAATATTGAAGGTAACTCAAGTAGTCATAAATGTTCCGAGGAATATTTCGTGACCGTAATTGTCGCATTTGACTAGGAGCTACTAAATGTGGTCCCCTTTTTAACGGATTCCAGTAACCTTTGGTGAACTCGGTTATGTACACGAACGGAAGTGTTAGAGAAGAATTCACAAATTGTGTATGTTAAATATTTTAGCAGTTATAAGGTGTTATAACTGCTAAAATAATATGTTATAATGAGTTCATTGGTTTGCTATATATTGAGCATCGTTTATTAGATAAATGAAAAGCTACTGGGTGCAATTAATACATTTCTCTTTTAAATTTCAAATTTTTTATCCCTAGGTAATTGCGAACTACTTTCCACGTGGAAACTTTTGTCGTTATGTGCATTTGAGCGGTTCCTTTTAGTAACGTGTCTGTTTATAGCAGTGCCAGTTTGAGTAAACTTTTGGATTTGCGTATGTACAGACACTTGAATGTACTTTTATTTGGAACTAACTGTATTCATACTCTTTGTAGAAACAATGTCCTTTGGGAGAATGTCACTGTGGATTCCTGAGGCTAAGTTTAAACTGAATGGTCCAGATAAGTGAAAATATTGTTTATTATTCGAATTACCTTGCATGTAATTAGTGCTCATTTAGCAAAATAGATTTCCAAGGCGATTTTGGATAATTAAATGTCATTTTATAGGCTAACGTGGCCGTTATCCAGTGTGTGTTTTGGATTGCGTAGTTCTGTGTAACCTGTTATATAATTAAATTGTTGGTAAATGTATACTTTTCCATTAGATATCTTTTTCGAGCACTATACCAACATGAAGACATAACATTATTACACAATATAATAACATTACACAAAATTATTACACAATATATAACAATGTTAATCAATTAAAGATAATGCTGTGGAAATAAATAAATTAATAAGATAATACATTTATGTGTAATGAGATATTTAAATATAAATTTTATAGATCAATATTGCTCCTTTAAAATAAATTCTGCATTTAAGTTTCTATTTTTAATTTTTTAAAAACCTATATAACATCAATTTAAATAAAAACAAATCCCTGTTTCGGAAAGGAGTCAACTTGCTATACTTGCTGCTGATGAATCTTGATGGATTTAACTTTGCTAAACGCAATGAGTACGATAAAAGGGATCTCTTTTATTTAAAATGGAAATGAAAATACTAAGGGTAGAACCATATTTTATGATGTAGTTGATTGCACGTGAAATATTTCAGTAGTGGACTAATTTTCTCACGGAAGGACCTATAGAGATTTGCGGAGATATTTTTATCTTGATATTATATGGTTGAAATCACATGTGAACATAAATTATAAGAATCGATCAATGTTGAAAATGGCCACATAATGAGAAAAATAGAAAAACGATTAAGTCGCTCAGTGAGTGATTTATTTTACTTTGTCATATTTTTCGTTAGAACAGATATGAGCTTACTCAAAAGGAGTTGAAACATGCAAAATGATAATTCCCTCTCCTTTTTTTAGAGTCCTAAAATATTGAAAGGCCTTTGGCTAACGATAGTTCACCTAGTCAGACTTTCTTACGTTTATGAATGAACTCGTACAAAAAAATAGAATGCAATCATTGGAAACATTGATAATTTTATTATTTGTAAAAATTTTCCCAGCTCTATGCTAGACTTTTCCTTTATGCGTGTTTAATCGTTCACAATTTTGCAATGAAATAAATAGAACGGAAGGTAATTGGTATTCTGACGTGACATGGAAAGACGGATAGTGGATTTTAACCCATCAAGGTATTTAAATATCAAGCCTGTGTAACATGTTCTGTGAATTGTTTTTTAAATCGGTAGTGATGTAAATCATTTATTTTGTTCTGCAAGAAACGATCACTAATGATGAAACTAACTCCTCAGGAGTTATAAAGAAAAAAACATTAACAAATCTTACCTCTATGTTACAGGTCAAGAAAACCTGCATTTTATCTGGGAACTTGAATGCTGTGATGTTATTGAAGGCAATTACACTGGCTCCAGTTCTCCCGGTTTGGTAAGTGCGCCTCCAGAAATGTATCAGTTTCCGTTTCCTGTGAAAGCCAACACTATTATTACCACTGTTATGCCACTAGTGCTGCCGCTACTGCACCACTATTGTTAAACATATGCACCAAATCGTTTGATTGACAGTTACAAAAGTAATCATCTGAATGAGTGTGATAAATCGACGTATACCAACATTAAACTGGAAACTGGTGTTTTCAGGTAAAGTTCGCAGAGTAAGAGATTAGGAATGAACTGAATTTCGCAATGTTTTTAAAGTTGTTTTACATTGGCCTTAGATTTTTGGAACATTATCTTAATTTATGCATCAGGTACTGTGACAAGCATTTTTTCAACCTGATTCATTAATGTTTTCGTGGTCGCTCATTCCCCAGACTGGTGGGGAGTTGTAAATTGTAAGCTATAACTTGAATATAAGTTATAAAGTTGTTTTCAAGTTATAACTAGCAAGCTATAACTTGCAGGTGACACGGGATCTATTCAGGCCATATACTTTGGATACAATAACGATAGTCTCTTGAATTCCACTATGACGGGGTTCTCGTTCGAAAGTATTTACACACTCTGAGAAAAGTGGTTTTTAATTAATATCAATTGTCAATGTGTATTATGAATAGTTCCATTGATTCAGTTTTGTGTTGGCTTTCAGGGGACACAATATATGCTTTACTGTCTTGTAAATAAGTGACATGTTTTAAATGGTTATATGAGCGATATTTCTATATAAATATCTGAAATTACTTTTTTTTAAGTGACAGCATAATCACACAATTGAGTCCTTCATGTCTTTTTCTGACAGGAAAATGGATAATGGAAGAGTATCATTTTTCAATTAACATATTCATTTAATTATAAATCATTTTTTTGAAAACCTCTATTTGTTTTCTCTATGTATTTGGAGTTTCATTGAGTTCATGCGGTGAGTTTTACATCCAAATTGTAACTAATTATGTTAAAATATTGGGATAATTTACCTCAATAGTTAACCCAAAAATGTTTAAACTAAATGGGTTCTTCTCATTCCTCTAATGCACAAATATGCAACACAAGAGACTCAGAAATCCTAATAACACCAATAAGTATTATGTAACTATTATTTATCACCAATAAGTAGATCTGCTCTTGGTTTGAAATTAATAGTGACCAGGTTATGAAACAAGCTAGCCATTATTGGAAAGCTAGATTACACTTGAAAAACCAGAATGGATATATAAACTTTTTGAAGCCTAATTATATAAATAGTAATCAGTCATAGTGACAGCAGAAGGGTTTTCTTAATGAAATAAATTATTTTATTTGAGCTTGCAACAAAATAATGAATTAATACAGACGGTTTTGTGAGTAAGATGTGGCCAAGGAACCAACAATTGAAGACGAAGATTGGTGCAAGTGGTACTATCTATACATTATCCAGTACCGTATACCCAGTTATTAGTTAAATATTTGAAAAGCGTTGGAAGTATTAAAGTTAATTGTGAATAGTTTTTACCCCAAGTCATTCTTAATAAGTTCCAATAGCTTTTATGATAATATCATCTTTGTTTTATGGATGTTTTTGATTTTAGGTGCTACAAAAACACTTTGAGTAAGCATTATTTATAAAAATATATATAAGTACTACTCATGCTTATGCTCCAAAAATTCTAAGTTCACTTACTTTGGACAGCCTTCCGTGTCAGTTAGCTGCAGCTTCGCTGTGTTCGGTGATTCATAATCCTCTCCATCGTAAGCCCAGCAGTCTCTTACTCTTAGGTCGTATTGGTTTTCTTCGTCTTTGAGGTAGACCAGTATGGTTAATGTCTCGCCGATTTTGATGATTTCGCCGAGAGGAGCAGTCTGCGAAGAGACGGGAGGAGTGGGGTGATTGACCTGGGCTTTTAGCTCCTCCTCGGAGGGGAACGGGAATAATCATACAATTGAACGTAAGGAGATAATAATTCAAGCACTTAAGAATTGTTTTTAATATTTGCGTCAGTATTAACCATATAATTGATACGCACGAAATCCAAACAGTCGTAAACTTATTGAATGCATTCCAATGAGAAAACTTGACCACAGCAACGCATTGATCGCATTAACACAATCAGCCCACAGGTGAAAGAAGCGTGGGGGGGTACTTGTTAGATAACGAGTCAATTGAAGTTAAACACATTTACGACATAATTGGTTGAGGTAACAATTCATTTTGGTGCTTTGTTAGGGATCGCCTCAAGGACTTACTCTTCCTTAACTTTATAATTCCAAGGCACATCTCTTTTAAAAAAAATATTTTTCTTCTTCCTGGACAGGTTAGTGATTTTCGGTGATTAATTTATCACAATAATTTAGAAATGGACGTATATCATGTTCTTAATATGTTTAGATATTGATTTGAATCCAAATACAGTAATGTAAGCTGTTTTGCGGGACTCAAATGTCAGATATAATTAGCGGGTAAAATACTCGAAGGAATTTGAATACACTGGTGGTAAACTTGAGGTGAGCAAAAAGTGATGGGAGCAAAAGAAAGGAATATAACTAGGAAAAAACAAACAGCGTATATTACAATAATAAATAAAAAAAGTCTGTGTGCCATGGTAATTGATTTTTTATTATTTTTAAACTTTGCACGTAGCAAAAATGGGTAAGATGTGTAGCACTTATTTTTGTTGGGACCTAATTTCTTTGAGAAATTTCAGAAATTACCAAACACCAATACCGATAATTGACCAAATTAAATGTTGCAGTACTTCGTGCTGTCTTGAAACCTATTCTCACAACACGTTCAGACGTACATTTACTTCCTTATCAATGCAAATAATTGTTAAATGAGTCACACGCAACGGAATGTGTTTTCAAAATAATGAAGTTTTATTGTGGAGATAGTGAAAAATTACTTCAATTTCTAGTTTTAACCTATTTGAACTCACCAGCCATATCTCGCTCGAAAAGGAGGCTTTTATAACTCTTAATGTTTTTGTGACACCGCATATTCTAAAAAAAAGTACCAGCGATATCGTATTTTTAAGTGCTTACGTTCGGATATTCTCCTCGACGAATGTCCATCCAGCAGTCGACTGATCCCGTGGAAACTGGCACGGAAACTACCTCCAGCATATCTACTACAAAAGGCTTGAATATCACAGTCTTCTCTTTTCTCTCGGTGGTAGCGCAAGATATCTTCCTTGCGCTATCCCAGATTTCCTTGTTCGATAGAAATAAAAAGAATATTTAGTATCATCATGTAAAACGACACACAATTAGTTAATGGTTTGCTAGGCCATGAGCTGGAAAGATAATGTGAGTTAAACAGGTGAGGGAAAATAGCAGGAGGGACGAATCGGAAGAGCATGGGAAGAGGTCTGCAATAGAGAACATGCTAAAATTGAAAAAAGTGCCCAGTAATGAAAATAAATGTTGAGAACGTGCGCTGTCTAAAGGGAATTTTAGAGTCGTTTTGTCTTGACAGAAATGTTGTGGAGTAAAATTAACACCAATATGAAATTTGTTATTGTACCTATATTTAGAGGAAAGTGGAAACTCAATGAAGCTATTTTAAAGCATGAATAGTGATAATTTACAATGATTTGCGTCCATTAGGTTAATATTCATGACTACCCTCGAATATGGGAATCATGAATCATTTATGACTCTGAAGATGTAGGATACTTTGGATAGAAGTTAATTATATTTATATATGTGCAATAGTTTGCAATTTTAATGTGTGAAAATTTTAACTGAGATACATTTTAAATGAGGATGGAATACGGAGTAAGGATATCATTAAGTGAATGGGTGGAAGAAGCGTTTGCGAAAAGCATCGAAACTTGGAGCAGAAAGGCAAGGAAAAAAAATAGCATGGGAATGAAGGGGAAAAGGGAAATATCACCTTGTCGGAATAAAGGAAATATTTGATAAAGTTTTGATTTGAGTAGACTTTGCATCTTTCCTCCTCCGTTAGCCAGGAAGTTTTTGTTTTACTCTTCCTCCCTTTGTCCTAATTGGTCATCGATATATTTTCCTTTTCTGCTCCTTATGTTCGATATGTCGAAGCCACTTTTTTCCAAGCATGTTTTGTTTTCTATCACAGCGGCCGCGTATCGCCTCTCGTTGAAGCAGAAGAGCCCTCTCGTAAGAGGGGGGATTCATTATTGGAAGCATGCAGGTAGGTAAAGAGGCCTTGTTTCTATTCACCTGCACCACGTTATCAGTCTGGATGACGATTATATTGTCCACTGTGTGGCCGAAGCCCCCCGAAGGAACGGTCCCGCAGTCGTCCAAAGGAACAGTGAAGGAGTACGTCGACCTCCCGCCGCCCGGCTCCACGTATCTGAAAGATAATCAGTTCTCAGGTGACTCGAAAGAAAAAGATGTCAGGACTCTTGACGTCCTCGACACCGTGAACAGTCGGTGAATACATGAAGCTTCATGCACAAAAACGGAATATAAGTACATCGACTTAGTAGGTAATTTCTCATTTAAATGGTGCAAGGCAAAAGACAAGAATATCTTACATATTAGGTTTTTTTATCCAATATATTGAGAGTAAGTAGAGGCGCGGAGGGCCAGTGGGTAGAGCGCGGAGCTACTAATCGAAGGGCCGGGATTCGATTCCCGGCGATGCCTCTTGACACCCTCAGCTTCACCCATACTGTGAACCATTTTTTGGGAAACAGGTTATCCTGGGAAATCACAGGCGATACAGGGAATTTGGGAACTGCCCCCCCCCCTATTACCCTGATGTGTGAATTTCACACATGCCGTATTAGGGCTTAGTACTACTATTGGGTGAGCTCAACTAACCCCACCTACCCTCAAACCGAACATTCGGGTCGATTACTGTGATTTTTTTGATTGAGAGTAACTTAATACAGATTTCTTTATGATCTGACGATACAAAATATTAGTTTGCAAATTGATGTGACTAATTTAGAGCAATGGTAATTCATTGGCAGAAAACTACGAACATGATTATTAGCTGGACCAAAAAGAAATCATATTATCTGCGCACAATCTATGGATTGTCGTTTCAGGGGTTATCTTTAAGATGAGCCCGGCTTTATTTATAATGGAAAGCGGCGTTTAGAGTACCAGTTTTGGTTATTGCAATTCAAGCCAATTTTTCCAAAACACGATATTTGTAAATAACGATGTGTCCGACAATTTTTTTTTCATTAGGAAACAAAAACGAATAATATGCTAAACATATTCGCGACATAATTATTCTCGCCTATAGATGTCAGAAACGAAGGATACGGCACATGACTAATTTTGAATAGTTAGAATATTTGAAGCAGTTATCGAAATAAAATGATCTTACTATAATAGTTCCACCGCCGTAGATCAAAGGCCGTGGATTCGCTAAACCTACGAAAATCCCTTGCGTTTATGGCACCTCCTTTGGAATTATTCCATCTGTGGTCAAGTTTATTTCTCAACAGGGATCGTCATCTACTCTGACGAAGACCTGCTGGATTGTTAGTTGAAGATTCGTGGTGAACCATTGTGATGATATAATATTGATACATGTTCCAATTTCCTGTTTCAATAACATTTCGCTTGGGGCGCACTTGGAGGGTTCTTTTAATCGTGGGGACTAAATGCAACTAAAATTAAAAAAGAAAAGAGCTGTGAAAAAAGCAAAAGACGACGACTTTCGTGGGTTCTTACCTGCACTTCGCCTTGCCGAAGTGGCCCTTGCTGTAGATGACCCCGTCGAACGGGCCGCTGAACACCACTTTCACAGCCATGCCGTTGGAGTCGCACTTGACGTCGATCATGTCGACGTGTGTGTGGTGGTGGTGGTGGCCGACCTCATTGTGCTCCGCTCGCGTTGCTACGTTCCTCCCTCGCGCTCCGTTCGGAACCAATCCGATCGTCTCCAAAGCATTCCCGGGAGGATGCACTGGATGCTCGTCGAAGGGCAGCTGGGCGGCGGCCAGCTGATGGAATTAAGGGGAGAAGACAACATCCCAGTTAGTCAACCGCCACCAACGATAGCAATTTTCCACTTTGAGAGCGAGAAGCAGACCACGCAGTTCATCGGCCTCTGCTGAACACCAGTTGAGCCCTCATTCTCCCACTCTGACACTACCACCCACCCCCACCGCCCCACGGTGTTCCGCCAAGGTCTCTCGTGCGAGACACACCATCCAGATCCTCTCCCAGACCATTTTCCTTCGTCTCCTCGTAACTTCTTCTCATTATGTCTATACGATGTCAGGCCTCCTCCTTCCTCCTCTCCTTGCTCCCTCCAACGTTCCCTCAACAGCTTCTGTTCAAATCTCTCTCCCTCTTAGCACGCAGTGCGCAGTTTTATTGGTCCCGTGAGAATGCAGGCCGAGATACTCCAGCCTCGACGAATCTATCCCGCCACTATCCCGCCTGCGACATCCCGGCCCCACAAATCTGAGTCTTGGGGGCACATATCGCGTGGCAAGGTATACATCGGTGTTATAAAGGAAAATGGCAGTATGCAAGTTAATATTTTATGCGCAATCATATTCCTTCATTAATATTTTTCTCCGAAGGCGCCACTTTGGTGTAAAATGTAAATATTCCTCGATAATTCAAATGGCTTGCATCCTTCGTAAATGTTTATTTGAATTGTCAAGACTTTGTTTATACTGCGTTCGCGCATACTCTATTTTCTTGCACCCTGGCACCTTGAGCTCAACGGGAGGATTAGTCAGGGCTTTCGGGGTGATGCTGTTTTCGTTAAACTCTCTCCTCTTAATAGCGTTTGGGGATGTTTGCCCTCCCTGACCCAGCGGACTCTATCTATGGTCAGCAAAAACTGGCATCGCCGCGGTTGACTCATTAAGGAAAGAAAAATCACAAGTCCCTGAAATGAGAGAAAGGGTGTTTGGTGTGTTCGGATCCCTTACTAGATAAGGGACCCTCCGTGGGAAACGATGTATTTTACGACGAGTTCACACCTCCACTTAACTAATCTTTTTCTCAACCCACTATCCATTTTTCCACATACCACCTTTCGTTTTCTATTGAAAGCTTTCTTGGCCATCGCTATCCTGA
>LYUA01002606.1:0-14242 GCA_002093875.1 Calopteryx splendens
TTCATTCACAGAAATGTATATTTTCTCAACTTTACTTAATAGTCTTTTGTTATGCACTCATGTGTGCATTTAAGATCCAGAAATAGGTTTCCCCAACTTCATTTTAGAGAAATGTGTTGTTGAACAACAATGTGTGTACTGACATTAGTTATGAGTTCAGTGGTTCAAACATATCATAAAATGTATAATAATAATAATAATTTTTATTTGCCCAGAGGATCATAAATACAACAATAATGGTTTTTGTACATGATATAAGGCATGTCAAATATTTGGTTAAACACAATATACAAATTATGGTAAGAAAATTGCAGTATCAATTGCTTGAGACACTTTATGGATTTACACAAAATTAGGGCAGCTCTTAGAATTGTACTGTACATTGTAATCATAAGGTTTTCTATGCATTAAAGTCGGTTCAAATGGTATCACCATTTATTTTGATATGAAATGCTACCCCCTTTTTAGGACATTTCTGAAACTTCACTTTCTTCACATATATGGCATTAAAAGCAGAAATATTTTTGAAGGCATACAGTGGTAGATTATATAGGAAATATTATATAGAAAATATTATATAGGAAGATATAATATAGGAAGATATTATATAGGAAATATTATACTACATAACTAATGTCCACAAAATGCAAGGGATAATGTTTATCATAATCAAATATTAAATATGTAAGATACTTTTACTATTATCCAATCATCATTATGATCCAGGAAAAGTAATGTGTGGTAAAACCTCAATATAATGAAGCATATATTGTGGCCTCTTTGTTATAACATTTCAAATATCTGGTCCCTGTTATGTGGAATTGTTTGCATAGAAAATTATCTTTCTGTAATGAACCCTTGATATGATAATTCAATTTCTTGGAATTCTTTTCCTGGAGTTTGCTATTCTAAAGAGATGACTTCGTTAAACAAATTTTTCCAACATAACATTTTTTCTGATGCCTAGTGTTGTTGAATTCTTTATTATCCTCCAACCATCTTAATTTTTCCAAACATTTCCATTTACCATGGTACCATATCCTAGTGACACCTGGTGAGTAGTTTTTATATTTTTTGTTCTGCAGTTAGTCATGCATTCTAGGTAAGGAAAGGAATTTCAGTGTGTTAAATGGTCTAATTATGAGTAAATAAAAGCACTCCACTTGTTCTTAACTAAACTGTTCTTAAATGTGATGCAACTGTCAAAGTAAAGCTAATGTAAAACAATAGTGACTGGCAAAATAATTTTATGCCTACTCCACTGTCAGTGTCGATTTTTTTAAGGCTGTAGTTACAGCAGATGTGAATAAATAGTGTGACTATCATTGCATTGGCAACAACAATGGTGCTGGCTTTTTGATAGGTGAGAGTAGTGTTCACCACAAACTAAGGCATTTAAGGAATGTGAAACTCAGACATCAAGATAGGGGCTATGCCTTTCCCTGTGCCACCTTTAGTTTTCGAGGAAGGTCTGATACCCAAAAAAAAATCACAACACTTGGGCAATGCTGGGGTATCCAAAGTCACCAGGAATCTATCCCAGATCCTCTGCTCTGTGGCCAAGTGCTCTATACACTACGCAGGAAATGATTTTAATGTAACAAATATTGTGAAGTTTTAGACTGTTAAAGAGAAATTCATTAAGCAATATGGCATTGGCAGAACTTTTCATTTAGGTCAGTGGTGCCCAAACTATTAGTGCCTGGACTGATCTAGTCAATAGACAGGATCCCACCCTCCACACACTTTAATCCAGCCTGCGAACATATTTGTAACATGAGTCGTAAGTGATTATTAAATTGGTCATTAGAAATTTTATAAATTATACAATTCCCCAAGATGTTTTCCTTTCCCTCACTTATTTCAATTCAAAGGAATGCTTTGTAGAATTTTAGAGAGAAAAAAAGTCTGAAAAACTCAAATTCTGAAATCAGTGATTCAATAAATTACTCATTTATTGTGAAAACTATTTTATATAAGTAAGTAAATATGTGAAAAAATGTGGCCCGCCTATCCTCGGGTAATGTGCAGATTCTGACATGTCATCTAATTCTTAGATTGGGGCACATCATTTTTTAGCTGATGACTATTTTTTTGGAAATATAGTGCTTATTGTGATTGTGTATTATTATTGTTCCCATATATAGTTGGAGTATATTTAAGTTTGTTTAAAGCTTCCCTTGTATTTAAGCTACATAGACATTTTTTGTTATTCTAAGCAGATATTGCATCATTCAATTCCAGTTTTCTGTTTTTAAGTCATTTAAGAATGGTATTTCTTAATAGATGAACCTTTATGTGTTTTCTATTTCTAGGGATGATGCTAGTTGGAGCTGATCTTTTGATGAACTTTAAATATGCAATTTTCCATTAAATTAACGGCTTTTGAACATATTCGACATAAATTGTTAGTTTGCCTTTCTTAACTGGAAAAAAACTTAAACGTGAGAACATTATGCTTATACCTAATAAAGATATCTGAAATAGCTCAAGCTCTGAGTATTTTTTGAGCTGATATTTTTCAAAAGAATGTTTTTAACTTACCTTTCTTTTATGTTCCCATATTGCCATATTTTCAGTTAGGTTATTCATGACTTCTCTAGGTTTTTACTTTGTCATCAAAGGCTGTTGGGATTCCAAGTAAATATTAATATTTTCTTGAAATTTTCTTTATTGTCTCTCTGGTAAAAATTTAATCTCCTATTCCATTATATTTTGAAAACAATGTTGTGTTATAATGGCCTACTGCATCAGAATAATTGACTTTTGAGTTACAGTAATGGTAGAACTAGTTCTAGAAAGTGACTCAACTTTATTTTTTGAGTGAAACAAAAGCATAGTGACATATGGAATGTGTATTCAATAACTTTAACTTTGTTATTCAGCAGTTCTACACCATCATCTGCCACATTACTATCCCTTCAGAGAGAAGTGAATGATCTTAAGTGTTCTGAAAGAAAACTCAAGCATCTTGTGGAAGTCATCAAGAAACCCCTAGCAGATCTTGGTTGTGAAGAAGCTCCCCCTGGCTGTGACCTGTCAATGTCTCTTAATAACTTGACTTCAGAAATTTTGGATAATACTTCTGAGCCTCAAACACCTAATTTAAAGGTTGTATGTTGTCTTCACATCTATTTTATTTTCTCCTTTTTTTATTTTATTGTGTGCATGAACTAAATGATGACCTTATATCTAATTGATATTAGAAATATCTTCAGTAAAACAGTAATGGATTCAAGTGTTTTACGACTTGTTTCCATTAGTGGCGGCTTTTGAAGGAGGGCTGTGGGGTGGAGCCCTCTCATTTAAATCCCGGTAAACTTAGTTCACCAGGTAAAGCATTGTGACACTAAAAGCATTCAGGAAGGGATTAAGGATATTTTTTTTACATCTCAAGAACTATACCTACGCAATATGTACAAACTTCCCAGGATATGGACTCGGAAAGTAGGTATATATTACATTGATCAGGTTTTTCAGAGTGAGGCATGTGGGCTCTCTGTATGAACCTGAGGTGAGGCCAGCTCCACTAGGTGAGAGGGGCAAGGAGAACCGAGGGGAGTTTCAGACTGTTCAGTGTGATCACTTAGTGTTATGAAAGACTGTTGTTGCAAAATAGGTGTGTGATGTAAAAAAATATATTAGTGTTCCCTGAAACTGAATTAAAGGCAGCTGTCAATTTATTTAGGTTAAGTGAATGAGAACTCTGGTGCAATCTTAATGGTCTGTACCTATAACTAGACTGAATTCTCAAATGTACGTGGCTCAAACATATCTGAACTAAATTTGATAATAAGTTGGTAAATATTTTACCAGAATTCGTTTAGCTTTTGAACGTCATTTGCACATTTCCTACTGCTACTGCAGAAAGTTAATGGTACTTTTCAACTATTAAAAAAGAATACAAACGTTTATTCAAAATATTATGAAAGAAGAGAGATTGCACTTAAGCAATAAGCCTTGTAGAGAAAAAAGTACTAGTGATTGAAAATTTCAACAAGTTGGTTTATCAATCATTTTGCTGGGCAGGAGAGGGGAATGGATTTACCAATCAAATAAATCAGTTAAGACAAGGGCAGCAAATAGGACTATCATTTCTATAGCTCAGACATATTACAAAGTAATAATCTACTCACATAATTATAATTAAAACTCTTTCCTTGCCTATGTAGGTAAATCTAAAACCCACTGGCCACTACTGGTTTCCATTAAACAGTATTCTTTGTTTTTTGTTTTGTTAGAATTTATGTTTGTACTAACTTTGTGTAATCTAATGAACTTTTCATATGGGGTTTGATTTTAGATTAGACTGATTATACATCATTAGGTAATAAAATCATTACAGGAAGTTACAATTACTTGTTTTCAGGGTGTTTCAAAATTTGATATACAAACTTCTGGAAGGTAGGAAGTGGAGTAGGGGAGGGAGTCTTGGATAATGTAGCTGCATGCTGGCAACCTAGGATTGCCCTCTCCCTCAGGAAATTTCTTTTTTGCCACCAGGTGCAGTGCAGTTTTTTTGTGTGTTTCACTATGGGTGACTGTCAAGCGGGGTATCTACTTACTCCAATCTGTATGTAAAAGCCATTATGTGATGATGAGGTGCCTAAAGATAAGGAAGTAGGTTATCAGATGCGAAGAGTATGGTTGTTGGAGGAGGGTCCTTAGTAAATATAGCACTCATACTGGGATGGCATTAGAAAAACCATGGTTCAAATTCGCTAAATTAAGAATCAGCATTTTGATCAAGTGATTGATTAAATCAAAATTAAACCAATTTATGTGACTGTGCATAGAACTAAATGAGTTTGTGGAGGTTTAAGAGATGGGCAGGCTAATTTTTTAAAATCATGTGAGTTCCACTGGCAGGGAAACATCATAATTCATATGTGACAAACAGATGTTTGCCACATCGTTCATACTGGTGCTAGGCTGATTTCTTCCAATCAAGTGTGAAGGATGTAGGCAGATTAGTAACACCATAGGCGTGACACATGCCCTTTAATTATTGGCCTTTAATAGCACTTCTATTGAGTTAAAATTTTTGAGAGACGCATCAACGGGATTGGAAGGGAGTACAGCCCAGAGACTGCTCTCCATGTATGTAGAAAGTTCATCAATTGTTAGCCTGCTACTTCTATACTTTCTGACTCCTGTGATTCCTCACGTTATGATTGGGGATGGAAGAAGAGAGGATGATGTATCAAGTTGTATAGAGGAGACAAGCCTATTGCATAATGGGGTTAACTGTGTCCTACTGGATACTTAAACTGATTAAGGTATTCCATCACTGAAAATATTTACTTGCATAATGGAGATTTTTCCAATCATCCTCAAAGGGGTTCTGTGATGGCCTAACTCTTAGTCATTTGGTCACTAGTCAATAACCAGTGAACTTGCTAGCAAACTGAAAAGTCAATAATTTGAATCTACCTTCTTCTGGAATTAATTTTCTGATGCCCACATATTGTGAATTGCTTTTTTGTAATGTATTAATGGTGCAAAATTTTTATGCCTATCAAGAAACCTAAATATTTTATTGCTTTTCACTGGCAATAATGCATAAATATTCTTCCTTCCTGCCTGTTATGTTGGAATCAGAGTTTCCATGCATGATAAAATTTTACTAGCATTATTAATATGTATCCATTTAACCAATGTAGCCAATTAAGCAATTACTTCTGTCATAATTTTTCCTGCCCAGGAAATGCTTCTAAATATATGAAGGGAATAACAAGAGCTTTTTGTTTTACTCAGCAATATATGTGTAGAACACGACGTATTGGATGTATAGCTGTGAGTGCAACTCAAACAATTTCAGAATGTTTTCCATAGTGTCTCAATCTAATGGAGATAACTCAATATGACTTTTTGTTGCTAAAATGAAACTGAGAAATAACAGCAATTTCTGGGTGGGAATAATTTTTTACTGCACTTCAATGGGGAAGAAGGGAACCATGTTCCCTGAGAAATATGAGGTAAGGAGCTTTGAAGAGAAATATTTTAATGTGCAGTTTGATAAAAAAATATGTTCCTCATTGTTTGCTGCCCATTTCAGAGATTGTTAGATTTAGATATTCCATTGATCATTTAGTGGAAGGGAATCTAATGGATACCATTATTGTTGTCATTTCTTAGATGCTGCCTACCCTAAATTTGTGAGAGAAAACTTATTAACAGCGTGCACCAAATGCACGTTACTTTTACTCTCCTGGTGTTAGTGGTGTGGGTATGGTTAACTCATTTTGGTGTAGAATTGTGAGAAACAAGAGTTTTGCAGAGCATGGACGTTATATGTGAAAAATTTTTAATCGTTTAATTTTTCTTTGAATGTGGAATGGAGTGATAGGTACCTTAACTTATATTGAAACTCAAGTGAAATATGTCAAGTTATCTTATTTATTTCTATGGAAATGAAATTTATACCAAATTCTGAACTTTTGGGTGAATCTTAAACACTTATAAATTATAATTTAAAGCATAAGTAATTATGTAAATTGTGTACAAAAATGGATCACCAGGCTCTGGTTAGTGTATCTGGAATTCCAATTGCCAACAAATGATGGATGTGTCTGGTCACCCATCTGACATGAAGTAATATTAAGGTTTGAGAAACTCAAGTTGAGTCATTCACAATTTACCTCTTGAGGATTGACCGTTGATCATTGTATGGCAGTTTGGGATAAGGTTAGAATCAGTGAAGATTCTGCACATGCATTTACAGGAGAAATTGGATATGCACCAAGTGGGTCTGAAATTTTTACCCACGCTGCTGATGCAGGAACAGAAACAAGTCCATCTTGATCTAGTGCAGGATATGCTGTACACTACCAACACCAATCCTCAATTTCTCAACTCTGTGATAACTGGAGTTGAGTCATGGGTGCACGAGAATGACGAGGAGATAATGCAGAATGCATTGGCAGAGCTGAAGGCCATTCCAACAGATGCCTTTCAGAAGTGTTTCCAACAGTGAAAAGATCGGTGGGCTAACTCTGTTGATGTGCAAGGGGCCTACTTTGAAGGGGATTAGGGTCTCAACCCTTTCAAGTACACATCATTTTTTTCCTGATCGAAGGTTGATTATTTTTAGACAGATCTCATATTTTAGGCTTTTATTGTTTTTAATTTTTTTTTGCTTGAAAGTGTACAAAAGGAAACAAAATCCAACAACATTTTGGTCTTTGGAAACTTATCTGGTTGTTTCTAATTAATGTGCATCTAGTATATTGTATTGTATGCAATGAAAAATTTTCCATGAAAATTTGAGATGCGAGAAATTTTAATTATCCTGCTCTAGTTTACATTATTAGTTATATACATACATAGTGTTTTATGTGTAAGCATAGGCATGAAGGTGTTCCGATAAGATCTGAGATCCATGCATGTTACTTGTTAAATGTTTTTAAAATTTTAACCACTCTTTTAAAAACTCATCTGGAATTACTAATCCAAGTCTAATGGTGACATCATGAGGCTTTGTCACAGTGTTTCAGTGAGGCTATGAATCTCACAGAATGGGCAAGGTGTGAGAAATCAGTCATCCAGTTTCAGGAACCCATCCAGTTTCTTTATCCAAAATTGGATATCCATCCTAGTGCTGCTTCTTGGCTATAAAAATCATGCTTCAATAGAACTAATGTTTTTAATGATTTAATTGTGAAATTAAGTTCTTCGTTAGTACATCATGAATATTTCCCTTATGTATGGTGCATAATTCTAATTTCAGAAGAATCCTGCAGGTGCTACTTTGGTAGAACTAGGTTAGGATTTTTCTCTCAAATCTGAGGATTTACTTTTTATTCAGACTCAAATGAAAGCTCATCTTCTATATTGCCACTCTTCCTCCACTTCAAATGGACATTCTTCCTCCAGTCCAAAAAAATCATCTTTATCAGTGTCTTCATGTATAAGTTCAACTGCCTTAGCCATATTAGACACACTGTCCACAGAAGCATTGATGACCTGAGTCTTTCGTGTACCAAAGTTATTTTGAGTGTCCTCAACCATTTTCTTCCCTGCAGCTGACCCTCTGTTTTGTTGAGAACTTAAGTTTTAATTTCAAGTTTTTCCTGGTAAAAAAATTGATCATTTATTCCTAAAGATTTTTTTGGCATTGAGTGATGTCATCCATTTTTATATAGTAGTTTATTATCCAAGATTTCCTTTATTTAACTTTATTTTCTTCTGCAAGCCTGATAACTGAGCTTAGGGCTGATTCATAACTAGTTGTGATATTAAGTTTTTTGGCCACTTGACATGCTACTAACTGAAGTCCTTCTCCAAGTATCCATAATGAATCACTGTTATTAACAACCATTTTGATGACCTCTTTTCTAAAAGTTTCAGTTGCAATTTCAGTTGTTATTGAGTGCAATTATCAATCTTAGACTAGAACTACTGTTTTTTATTTCACATGATCAAATACTTGTATCCGTCATTTTTCTTTTTCTTAATTAATGATATATTCAGCTGCTACACACAAAGAAGATATTAATGTTCAGTTCCTATGGTGATCAAATATTGAAAAAAAGGAAGACACACCAATTAAAGAAGAAAAAAATGGAGCCAGGGAATGTTTTAGCTCTGACCAAAAATACTCCAGATCCAATGTCCTACTCCAAATATTTTCGAGAAGGCATTAGTTCCAAATTAATGTTAACTTTCAGTTTACTTCACATAAATCATGTGTGATTGTTTTACATTTTGGAGAGTGATGGGATATTCATAGGAAGGAAGGATGTTTATAATGGTATGTGCAGGAGAGAATTACTGTGGAGGGGAGAGGATCAGATGGAGAGGAGGGTTTGTGGAAGGGTTGATGAGTGTAGAGCATTGTCCGTAAACACCCTGAATAGACCAAAATGTTTATCTTACCCCCCCCTACACTAAATTAATGCTTAACATTAGCAGTTATTAGCATTATTTGTGGGGTGCAACTTGGGAGGTAGGTGTGGGGGGGCAAACACCTCCCAATTTCCCCCCCTATTTCATGCGCCACTGGTATCTTCATCATGTGATGCATGGGCAGTAGAGGGTGTATGGTACTAATCATGTCAAGTGTTTGTGCTATTGTTTTTAACATTATTTTTTGTATTTACTTGAAATTTACTTATTTGTACTTAAATTCTAACTATTTGGTATAATGCTTAGAACTTTCTCTCTAATGGTCTTCTTCCTTGCATAGAATTAGAGTTATTATTTTAATTGAATGTAATGTGGGAGTGGGAATTTTCTCTGTTTATGATGCAGCCTAAAGGATGCCCTGGCCTAATTTCAGGGGAGTCGGCTATTCAAGGACAAAATACGGGCTCAACACTTTGTGACCCTGTTACGCAAACCATTTCACCGAAAATCATCCCTGCCTCATTCCTGTCTGTCAACCCCCATGCTTGAAAAGAGAGTGGTCATGAGGAGGGGGACGTGTGATGGTGGAAGAGTGGTGCAAGATTTGGGGGGTGGTACTAGGGATAAAAGTGGCTTGGAGGACAGTGTATGTCCCTTGCATGGGAAGACAAAGAAGATAATCCACTTGTTTGTGACCTCCTGATTTTCAAATTAACAAGCTGTGCTGAGTAACAATCTTTCTCATCAAATAGAAAAAGTAACTCAAATTAATACCTGCTTGTTAGTTAGCTTAATAGTTTTAATTTTAAATGCTTGTTTTCCATTACCCTTCCTACTGCCTAAGTAATAACTTCTATTAGCTTTAGTATAGTATGTGGAAATTGTGAAATGTATTTAATGTTTGTACTCCTTCTTGGTACTTGATTATAATACTTTTTAAATAATGCCAATGCTCAATTCCTTTATTTTAGTGGAAACTTTTAATAATGTCCTAGTAGATAAAGGTAAAGGAATCTCTTCCAGAACATTTAGCTTTGTGATGGTAAAATAATTGGTTATTATTAGTTTTGAAATCACATATTAATGATGAAAACCATGTGTTTCACCCTTGAAAACTTCTTTTAACTTTTTCATGTAAACTTATTGTTGATATCATTGCAGAAGTCTTATTTTTTTCTTTATGGCATAGTAAACCTTGGCTTAGGTGTGCAATAGTATCCTGAACTTCTAAAAACTACTAAACTGAATTGATATCAGCATTTTTCATCTGGTTACTCAAAGCTATGGCTATGCCTGGAAATCACAACAGTTTTTACAGCAATGCTACTAGTGTCTTCAGGTTGAACATTAAGACCACCCTTCTACTTGAAGAAATTAGCAGAATTACTTGCAAAACTGTGGTCATACCCAGCCAAAGATTACTGTGAGAACTCAGAAGAAACATGCAGTGTTCAACTGATCAACACTGGGGAAACCTACACACAAACATTACTAAACTCAATGTTTGTTGGGGCATGTAGAGCATTTTCACAATCTTTTCTCTTATTTTATCTCTCTTTCAAGGTGCTACCTAAACGTTCCTAAAATATAATTTGTTGTACAAAAACAGTATGTTATTTAAACTGTTAAAAAATATTGTCAAGTTTTGTCTTTAACCTGGCAACATTGTGCTGAAAACTCAAATACAAGCAGTTGCAAATTATGTCATTTGGTGATGCAAACCTATCTGTGGATTATACTTTAGAAAGGCATATGGTCTGGTTCTGAACCATTTGTTGGTAATACTGATTCATTAAACTATTACCCCTTCAAGCAGCACTTAGCCAGAAAATATTGTAACTAGTACAAGCAGTCATATTTGAAGATGCAGGGCTTCTGTACTGTTCAAAACATGCATAGCAAAGTAAGATAATTGAATTCGAACTAGCCAGTGCATTTTATCTGGCGTTCTTAACATGTAATGGATTGCTGCCAAGTTTGTATGCACTGAAATGGTTGACGGAGCTTGAAGGAGCATCAACTTAAAGTTAGCAAGGAGCTCAAAATAAAGGTCTAATATACCATATATAACTTCCTTTCCATGCTTATAATTACTGACAGAAGTTGGGTTTATAGGTATGATTCTGAAATTAAAAAATTGTTTGTAAAAGAATGGTTTAGCACCTTGAACAAAGAAGGAACAAAAAATCAAGAGTAGCATTAAATATATACACATTTTTTTTACATTGATGGAGGGCATTGTTCATAAGTACTTTGCTCCTTTATAGTGAACCATCAATGCAAAGTTCTTCTATGATGCTATGAGGTCCAATAGTTAGGTGTAAGTTGAAAGTTGCCAGACAAATTACACACTGCAACATCTAGTTTATGTGTCATTTGTATTTGGTCTGCACCCATTGTATTTGCTCTTCAGCAGTTTAAGGCCTCCAAAGACATTGCAGTTTTCCTCTATCATACTCATTCACCAGTCTGAACCTCATATGGCTCCTACCTCTTTTTACTAAGAACCAGAATCATATTGAAGGGATGAATATTGTAGGAGATTGAACAGGAATAGGAGGAGGTAACTTAGAGGTTATGCCTACTAATCCTGGCAGAAAAGTTCAAATCGGTTTTTAAACTTCCAAAGAGACTTTTGAAGAAGAAATGGTTAATAGGACATTCACTAAGCCTAAGGTTTTTGGAAAATTTTCGGAACTTTTAGTTAGCACCTTAGTCTGGTTTGAATTTCATGGTTGTGCCTAAAAACTTAGAAATTAGAACAGGGTGCTTGTTGGAAATAAAAAAGTATATGGAATAATCCTTGTGCACCTAAAATTAGTGAATAGTCAGTATTGTGAGAGGTAACACTGAAAGGAGATATATAACTGAGTATGGCATTGCATAAAAAAGTTTTTTTTAATTCTTAAATCTTTTGTTTTGTCACTTTTTTATTTAAATTTCTGTCAAAATTGGAGATTAGGAAAGCTGGGTTTTGATCTTCATCTCGTCATATTATTTCTTCATGACAGATTTCTACACCACTATATTCCAATTTCTTTTTCCCAGTAATCTGTGTTAGTCAGTACTGCTGTACCATAAGTAATGAAAATGGTAAACTTTCTACCTCCCCAACTCCCAGTAGGGAACCACATGTGTCATTTTAAAACTTGAAACTTAAAGCATATGTCCACATGCAATTAAAATCTGTATAAATTTCAATTCAATTTCATTAAGCAAATGTTTTCAAAGTTTATTGTAATGAAAACCACTTGTCCACATGAGTCCTTGATCCATTAATATTATGATGTCATAGACTATTTTTTTAGTTGACTCATATGTAATGTAATGGAAAGTATTTGGTGTATGAGAAAAATTAAAATTTTAATGAAATTGTAAGTTTTGAGACCAGCTGAAATGTGTTTTATCTATTTTTATAATCATGTTTGTACATGAGTTCTCAGTGTGCTTGTACCCATATAGATGATTGGGATTTTTTGGATTCAACAAATGAAAAGTTATTAATCTGAGTCCTGGATTTAAGTTGTATACTTTTTCATTTAAAAATTAAAAGTAAAACAATATTTGATTTTGCCCAAATTAACCTATAAGGAGTGACACTTTTGGCAGAAAATATTTTTAGTTCAGCTCTTTTTGTAATCTTTCTTACTGTCAAATTCAGTAATGATCTTGATGTCGATAAACTTCTTGGCCATACATTACTACCAGGAAAAGCAATCTTTCTACTTATAATGTTTTCAGAATAAATTAATACACAGCATTCAAGTACGTAGAGTGTGTTTCAGTGGAGAAGAACCTGCACAGTAATTTTGTGCACCACCTCCTGGAAGTGGAGGTTCTTTCCTCTTCCCTCTCTCTCTCTCCCCTGTTGTTCTCTTTAGTATTAGCTTAACATAGTTGCAATCTAATGATAACCTTCCTCTAGTAATACCCTCTTGAGTATTGTATGTTGCTTTTACATTTGTGTTGCACATTCATTTGACTTTGATTTAGTTTATGTAAATTGATTCGGCATATCATGTGGTGCCACTAAAATCTAGAGGAAGCTAGAAATCCTAAATATGCCTTTGTTAATGGGAAGTTAAAATTTCCCTCGCTGGTAGAGAGGAGATTTGGCAACGCACCATGATGCTTGCTTTCAAGTCGGGAGGTGGGGTACCTACATTCACTTGCACCCACAAGGTTCTTTTCTACGCAAACAGACCATGTGTAAAATGTATCCAGTTTTGTAAAAACAAATTACTGTAATAAAATCAAATGAGTAAATATGAGTCTTTGTAAAGTAGTGCTTAGTAGTAGAATTCTTAAGAAAACATTTATTTCAATACAACCATCTTCTACAGATGCCCTGCATGGAATACATAGGTGTGCATTTTACAATACATTTTGAGCATGTGCAGTAAATGAGTGCATCACTATTAGTGTGATTTATGCTTACTTAATACATAAGCCTGCTACCTGAAATTTAAGGTGATGCGTGGACTGTACCTGTATTCTATAAACTCATTTCTTAGTTATTTTTGACTGAAAAATTTAATTTTTTAAGGTTTCCATTGAAGACAATCAGAAATCAAGCCTGGCAGATGAAGAGTGGTTTCATGGTTGTTTACCACGTGAAGAAGTGGTTAGGTTACTTACACAAGATGGTGACTTCTTGGTGCGGGAAACTATTCGAAATGATGAGCGCCAAACAGTATTATCTGTTAATTGGTGTGGACCAAAGCACTTTATTGTTCAGACAACACCAGAGGTAAATTAATATTAATGATCAATTTAAAAAAATATTTGTAAAACTCTTTGTTTCATGAATCAGAAATGGCTCTGGGTTACAAAACCTGGCCTGGGAAAATTCTACTGTAAATAAATCTTCGGGCTTATTTAAGGTAGGTCATCTTATTCAGTTCAAAATTTCACAATATGATTATAAGAAAACCCTAGAGATTGGGCTATTTTTAGATCAATGGTCATGCACAATATTGCCACATTCTGAAAGCTACCTTTCATTTAGTCAAAAATGGATTTAAAAATCAAATCACAGTACAAGTAACTCTCATTTTACGCACATTTTTTAAATATATTTTTGCTTCAATGCACTGCATATTTGCTCATTTGGTTGTAATGACTACCTTCCTCTGGTGATCTAGCAAAGTTTCAAGCATCTATCAATGTGTCACATTAATAAGGAAACCCACCGACGCAATATTCCATTAAGGGAATATGTTTAGCCTTGTTTAAAGAAAGAATTAAGGTGGATTCAATATGATTATTCCATTTTTGATTTACGAACACTTTCTAAGGAACTTAACTCGTTTGAAAAAAGAGAGTTACCTCAACCCGAAAGTTGGTTTGGTAGGTGAGGGTAGAGCTCACCCAGTACTAAGCCTTATATGGCGTG
>LYUA01002606.1:52743-83567 GCA_002093875.1 Calopteryx splendens
TCGCACATAAGGGTAGGGTGGCCAGTTCCTTTCCCTGTACTGCCTGTGATTTTCTGAGGATGGTACCAGAAAAAATGTTACACGGCTTGGGATCACCGGGAATCGAACCCTAGCCCTCCAGTCAGCAGTCCAGCGCTCTAACCACTGGGCTACCACACCCCATTTTAAATAAAATACTATAAAAATATTATGCTTTCATTATGTTCATTTACTGTTATTCAAATTGTTACCGGTGCATGTATGTTTTTTTCTATATGGCACCAGCTTTTTCACCTTACTTAACTCGTGTTTACGAGGAATAAATATCGTTTCTGGAGAACCTGAAAAAGTCATGGAATTTTATAATTTCAGGACTGAACCAACCCTGTTACAGTTTATTCCTTGCTGTGGCCAAAATAGAGCCTTGTTTTTTCAGCTCAATTTGGGCTATCTTGCTAAAGTTACAGTTCAAGAGGCCAGATTACAGTTTATCCTGAAGTAGTGTGTTACAAGAAGCTTGTCTTGTTTTAAGTTAGGAAGTTTTTGAATTAATTATTACCTTATCCTAGGATCCTATGCTATTGTAGTCATTTTATATTTTCAATTTGGGGTCATTATGGCTAAATAATATTGGAAGTTAATTTTTAGGAAGTGAATGACAGAGATATATTGGTTATGATTTGCTTCGAGTTGTTATGATTAATGGTTGTAAACTATTTTTTTGGTCTCAGTGGTAACTGGCTGTTTACATAATTAAGTATAGCTCAATATGAATTCTATGAAATTCCTCTTTGACTATGGTTTGGATTATATTACTGATCAGGTCAGCAATTTTATTCCAAATTTAGAGAAATTATTTTGAGGGTGTTATTAGTTTATTTCCCCTGAAAGAGTATAGTGCTACAAAGTTGTTTAATATTTGTGTGAGGTGCATTCATTATTTTGATTTGGCTTTCGGTCGAAATGCAGAAAGTGAAAGCTAGACTTATAGAGCTTCAATCATGCCCTAGTGCATGTGTGTGTTTATATTTCTTGGTCAATCTCAGACACTCAATTCATTGGGTGGAGAGAAGAAGAGGAAATTTCATGAGAAAATTGTATTGCATTATGATTTTAGTGGTGGGAAAAGTAAATTGATGAGTCAGTTATCGTTAGGTGGAAATGTTGGCAGCTATCGTTAGGTGGCTGTTACAAGTTTTACTACTGGTACTCTATCAAATGGTATGTCTTCTTTTTGTTTAAAAATTAATATTGAAAACTTCCATAAAGTGAAGCAAGGATCAGTACATTTTGTAAGATCTCAAGGGCAAGGATTTAGGTCATAGTATTAAAAATTGCATTTTTTGTAAATGCTTGGCTATATTTTCTAAATAAATTTTCCATGTTCAATGAGCTCATGATAAGATAGATGATAAACATCTTAGTGGTATGCCATAAAATTTTTGTCTGTGCTGTGTTTTTTGCATTACTTTTCCACAATATTGATGATGTGTTGTTTTTATTTGGAGATTATTTGTTGTTTTTTTTCAGAAAAATAAACAAAATTACTCTTTTCAGATGCAGAAACTAATTAAGTGTTGCTAGGGAACTGGAGAATGAAGTCCTCACTATTGGTCCATGTCCAGCAAATTGTAGAGCTGAAGTTAATTTTTGGATTTCTTCATTTTTTACCTCTTGGAATGATCAGGAAATGGTATGACTGCTTGTTTTGTTTAATTTATTATTATATAGATAGTTTTAAATAAAGATTTATATTCTGATGAAGTTTTATGATACCATGAAAGGAATGCAGTATGCATTTGAACCTTTTTTTTAGTGATTTAGATAAAATAGGGCAATGATGAGGTTCATTAAGCAAGCGTTAGACTTAACATAACCATTATATTAGTGGAGCAGCATCAAATTTCAGTTTTATTCTGCTAAGGACAGCATGTATGCTAAACATTAAACGAATATGCATTCTGTGTAGGCTAATTTGATTTTTTATAAGTGGCCGTGATAAAATATTCACTGCTGCTGAATTATGGTGATTGATAGATCTTATATTGCCCTCCTTGATCATTTTTTAAATGCCTAACTCATGGACCTATCAATGAAATTTTTCATTTTGTTCTTTGATTATTTATTATCATAACACAAATATATGTTGGCTTGTCCGATAAGTTTGCTGCTTATTTATAGTGAAAAATGAAGCACATTACCCTTATTTTTGTATTAATAGGCTTCCATTTTCACTTTGATGCAAATCTTGTTTTTTAAAGCACAAGTCTTTTGCTTTCATATATACTTTTCCACCTGTGAATTGGAAAGTTTCTCATTTTGGGGCATAATTCAAGGCCTGTTAAGAATGAAAGAAGAATCATTATTTGTAAAGAGTATGTGTACCAGGAATTCATAAAATAAACTTGTGTGTTAATTTTGAGAATCCAAAATCAATCATGTAAAAATCTTTCTTTACATGAATTATATTATTAGTTTTAATATGATAATTCCGGAGAAAAAAACTAGAAAGAAAGCCAATATCATCTACACATACTTGTTATGGATTTGTGCATTATAATTTGTGCATTATGCAAATTGTGCAGAAGTGGTTATTAATTTTTTTCGGTCCTTGCATTTGTTTTTCATTATTAAATACTGCCATTTATTGATATTGAATTCATTGTTTACTCCTCACTTGTGGTGTGGTCGTAATTATTTAAAAAATAAGTTAAAAGATTTCATGTGTCAAGAAATATATTTTGTGTTTCCCCCCATTCATTAATATATATGACTAAGTCAACCCTTCTGTTTATGGCATTGTGTTAATAATTGGTTGCGAGTGAAAGCAATATTGCTGGATAAATTGATCCTCATGGCTGGTACTTGTTAACATGTTTGTCCTCCCATGCTGATTATTCTATTTCCTAAAATATTGAGAATGAAGAAGATTTTTATATAATTTTTATATTATATATGGTTCACATGCTTACTGTGAAGAAAGCTTCACCAAAAGAAAGCAGCGGGACATTTCTGGGGCAGTGTGGTAGTTTGTGGATTATTATTATTATGAATAAAGGACTATGTTTTTCAAGCATCGAGGATTGGTAGTAGCTCATCTATATATTGTTTTTTGGTTTTGTTAATGCTAATAGCTGCTTTTATTAGTATTTATTTGACATATTTCAATTGTTCATTTTACACTATTGCAATTGACAGTTGGGAAGAATGAAAGTTATTGTAATGTTAGTTTTGAAAATGCCTCTGTTAACTGATTTTGAGTGAATATTGCATTGTGCTTGGCTATGTGGCATTATTACTATTGGTTGTGAGTGACAATTAGGATTTAAAGTAGACTAAGAGTGGACAAAGGCCTAGATGGGCAAGGCCACAGACCAAGCAAGACACCTGCAGGGCCTAGCTGTTGGCGAGGTCTCGGCTTCACCTGATTGATGTTTTAAAATAAATTAGGATATTTTTTAAATTTGGAGAGTAGCCATATGTGTTTTTTGTTGTTGTTTGACCTTCTGGGTTGATGTAATTCTGTTAACTTTGACATTTTGGATTACCTATTGCAGTGACATATCGGGGTGTCTACCAACCTGAAAAACAAAGAGAAAGACCTTGAATATTTTTTGAACCTTGAAATCCCCTGGCCTTCAAGTATTAGCCTGGAATATTTAATTTTCACAATATCTCTTTTAAGCATGGAAATAATTTTAAATGTTTGTTTTAAATGGGAGAATACACTGATAATCTTACAAAATACATTTCATAAGTTCTTACAAGTAGAAATCATTATATGGGTATGTAAGTGGGTGAATATATGGGAGGGGCACTCCCCTCTCCAAAACTATTCCTAAGGAGTCCATAAAATGGAAAATCACTTGTTTTCTCTATTGTGCCTCATTCCAAACCTGGGTACACAGGCATGTAAATAGAGTGTGGAATCCCAATTTTTTCTTGATACTACCTCGAATTCATTAACAGAATAAAGGCTATCTTCATCTTAAATGCTGATTTTTTTTCAGTAGTCACTGTTTATTGATGATGTTGATGATAATACTTTGCCCTTTCACCAAAAGGTATGCCCCTCTGGAAGATTTTTTCCTGGTGATTTTAAGATTTGAACCTTAAACATACAGTAACCTGAAATTTTTCCCCCATTTTGGTAATGCCCTGTGTGATAATACTTTAATAAAATAATGTTTAATGTATACCCATGCACATTATTTGTGTAAAATAGAAAATTTAAATCTCGTAAGTTCTGTTAACAGAGTGATACGGGATGTTTGAAAAGCTTTACTAAGTTTGGGATTTTTTTGTAATTATCGTTTGTTAAAAATATTGAGTATAGAGAGGATAAAAATATTATTCCTATTCTTGTGTAGTTAGTGACAACCGTGCTTTAATTCATGCTATTTTAGGCAGGCCACTTATTTTTATATCCACAAGAACTGTAATCCATAGGTGTGAAATATAGCCTTAGAAGCACTCCTCCTATATTCCACGTTACTTCAATGCTATTTGGAAACATTATAGGGCCATCTAGGTGGCGTCTGTGTTAGGTGTTGAGAAACAATTTGATACTGCCCACTGTGTAGAAGCCTTTTTACTCTCCAAAGCAAGGTGGCTTGTTTGGAGTTTCATTTGTTATTGTCGAAATAGTAAATGGCAACAGAAGGGCTGGAGTCAAGAATGATGCAGCATCATGAAGGATCCTCCAGTACTATTGAAATAAGGGATGTAATACATCCATATATGGTCAATATGTTGTACATAGTTAAAAATCCTGTCATTTGCTTATATATATATATATTCTGCAATCTGTTGCAATCACTTCAATAATTAGTCACAGTTCTAATTATCTTGCTCACCTGGATGTAGTTTTACCATAATACATATCTATTTACACTGTAGTCATTCATCCTAGAGTTATTTATGTATCCCATAGGGTTGGATCCCCAAATTCTGTAACTCTTGTCAATTTTATCAAATTATATAAATTGAGAATTTTCTTGATCTATAATTTACTGGCATTCAAGGGCTTATCAATAATTTTAACAACAAGATTTGGGCCCCTGAGAAATTATCTATCATTTCTTAAGCTTAAAACTGGTAAACAAAATGGATGTTCTCCGTCAATAGCTAAGTCGGTTTGAGGATCTGTTTATTTCACCATAGTGGATGTCAACACATACTACAACCGGTATATCGACTGATTCAGATAGTAATTACCATAAAAATTCCTTAATAACATTGACTTATTGAATGACCGAGTACTCTTGTACTATTGAAAATTCACTGATGCTAACACGCACTTGTAATGATTGACACAGTGATTTCATGAAAATATAATAAATAATCACAGAAGAATATTCATCCTTTGTGTAATGTCTTCATTACAAAATCATTTAAGTTATGTGCAGATTTATCATACATTTGCATGTCCAATACCATGGTATGGTATCTTAGGATACTACTAGATACTGCCATTAATGAAATGGTGGAATTTGAAATTATTTTTAAAGAAAATGAAGAATATTGTTTGTGACATCAATAAAGTTCAGTACTAATCATGATATAAACTGAGATGCAAGTGCCTCTGGTATTCAAGGGCTTATCAATGATTTTAACAATAAGATTTGGGCATCCTAAACATACAGTTGTATAACTGTGTAGATACCAAATGAAATCATAGTGTATGCATACCAAGTTTTGGAAAATATTGCTGTACAGCATAGCTTGGTATTCATGCAAGAAAAGAAATGCTGCATGAAAGAGAAGTCATCCTACATATTTCCTAGCATTATTTTCCTCAGCTGGTTAAATGTTAATGCCAAATTGGTGTCAAGTGCATACTCTTATGTATATACAGTTAAAGTAGCCCAAGAAAATATCCATTGATTACAAGCATGCCTTAGGTGAGTTGTTCCGAAATGCAATAATTTCGCACAAACTTGAGGTTTGCCCCCGTCTGCTGCCATGCAGCATCTCTGGTAGTGAACTCAATGGCTGACTAATACACTAATGATTGTATCAGAACTCATTCATCACACTATATATGTTTCATTGAAACAATATAATTTGATCTGCAAAGCATTATAACCCCTTAAATTCAAATTTCGAAGCAATCAAGCTAAAGCTCGGTTTCTCTAATAGCTGGCTTTAATAATTCATGCTAGGAGTTCTGTTGTACGAATTTCTGTATGATTTCTGTCAAGGTCTATCAAGGAGTAAAGATTCTCCGAATTGTGTGGCTTGTTTTGTTTATGTCATTGTTTTATGCTTTTCTTCTACTTTACATGAGTGTTTTAAGATAGTACTTTTTCTGCAAGTTTTTATCAGCAATGCTAAATGATTTTCCTGACTGTACCTGTTGTTTGTTGTATTACCTAAAAGAATAGTGTAAGAGTTTTTGTCTTACAAGGAGAGATCGCGGAATTGCCTTTCATTGGATAAATGCTTAAAAAACTTTTACTTATTCATGATTATTTCTTAATTATTTTAATTTTATCACTTATTTCTGATCGAATGACTGTCTTCCAATGGAAATTGAATATAGCCACAGTTTCCTCCTATTTTAAGTCTTCTACCACACAAAAAATTGGCATTGACATCTGTGAGTCAACGTTCGNNNAATTGGCATTGACATCTGTGAGTCAACGTTCGCGATCTCTCCTTGTTAGTTCGATTTCATATATAGCCGACACACATGATGGTTAAACATTTGCTTCTTTTTTCCCAGTGACAAAACTAAAACCGTCTTATTGTTGTTTGTCTTACAATGGATTTGGTAATTTCATTGTGTTCTCTTTGTGCATTATCTAAAATCGATTTTGGAATGGAAGATGTTTTCTTGATTTTCTTGAAAGTACCATTACATAATCATGTAGAGTACTACAGGTTTAATAATTTATGCTCTTTCCAGCTGATGACAAGGATCCTTTAACTTCCTCCTTCCTTCAAAGCCCCTTGTATGAACTTCAGCTGCTGCTCGTGGCTACTAGTTTTTTTCTGTTCATTATTTACCATTCACAATGTCAGTTCCTCAATTAAAAAAAACAACGGTAATTAAATGAAAGTTGGTGGTGATATATTAGGGTAGAGTTAACCTCATACTATGTCCTATGGCATATGAAATTCCTACATCATGATAGGGGGGCCGGTTACTTCCCCTGTACTGCCTGCAGTGTCCTGGGAAGATCTGGTACCTATAATATGTCTCAACTTGGGTGAAGCTGGGAGTGTCCAAAGTCACCAAGAATTGAACCCGAGCCTTCTGGTCAGTAGCCAAATTCTCTACCCACAACCATGCCCTGTAGTTCCACTATAGTGAGGTTGGAATCGAATTTTATAGAGTTAAAAAAATTAGTTCAAGAAAAGTTTAATTAATATTAAGTGAAAATAAAATAGATACAAAATGAAAAATGTTGTCTTTCCTGCACTTTAATTTCTACATAGAGACAGTTTTCCTTTTTAGTGCCAAAGATGAGGGCAATTTATTAATTAATGGTGTCGTCTTTTACTCATTTTATTAAAAAAATTCTTTATTCATCGGCTAGTTGAAATGAAGGAAGAGGCTCTTAGTCACATCCTACAGTTTATTCTGAAGACATAATGTAGTTTTGTTTTAGAAATTTCCTCTATGGGCTTGGATGAGCCATTTTCCTTGAGAGAGGAAAATTTGCAAACATTCACAACCGAATTGACTCACAGACATATTTTTCATTATAGCCAGCATTTCTGTATTTAATAAAATTTTTCTAAATATGCTTAATGTTCATCAAGAAACATTCTCATAGATTTTACTGTACTTCTTTCTTTTGACCGCTTTAAAATATGTCTTCAAGAGATATCCTTATTTTTAGAATTGTCCCCCATGGGTATTTGTGTAACATTGCTAGTAGTTTTTCCTTCTTGTAGAATGTCTTCATGGTTTGTACTGTTCTGAAAAATAGATTTCCTAAGGAGAAGGATGAGTTGGTGGCACCAATGGGGTTTCTGTGATGACCGTAATCTGCTGTCCCAAGAAAGATCAAAATCCACTAATTAACAGCATTTTATAATATTGTTGTGTGGGATGTAAATAGCGAACAGAATAAGAAAATTTATAATTTTACCATAAAATAGTTTATGTTTCATACAGGCTAGTAAATTATTTCATTTTTTAATGATAAAAATAAAATTTTTGTTTGAATGAAAAATTAGCTCTCCAGCTTCAGGCTCAAAAAAATGTTTTTGGAGTGGTGCCAGAGTAACATATTTAAAAAAAAGGCAGAAATAATCACTTCTAGTTGGTTGATTTTGCTAAATTCTAATCCGTGGAAATATTCTTAATGGAAATACTAAATGTAAAGTTTTTTGCTACTAATGATATTTTTATTTATTTTACCAAAAAAACATACTACAATCAGTCATGGAGAGGCATTCAAAAGCTTCTCATAACATGTTCAGGGGACCTCAAAACATATATTGTTGTTTTATCCCAAGTTCAATTTTTTTAATTAAAACAATACTTACCCCTCAACTATGTAGAAAGCTAAAATGCTGGTTGAATACATTTAAGAAACATTGAATTATATTTTAATTGAGGCGGGACTCAAACCCGCAACCCTTGGGTTAGCAGGCGAGTACTCCAAGCTTACCCGGCCGGCCCTAGTCTGTGAATTAAACTAAAAAGATTAATGTTTGTCTAACAATACTCTGTACAGTCTCAGAAGTAATTGCCGATTATCGCCAACAGGTATAAGTAAAATTGAAATGCTGTAAAGAAAGATAGTGTAATTTGTTGACATATATATTTGGTAGAAATATAATAGTATTGTAAACCAAATCAAATACTTTTCTAAACTCTAAAACATAGTGTGTATTTCTAACGAGGATGGTGGAGCTTGAATCCAGTAAAGTGGGAAAAAATAAGTCACACGTTAACAAAATTTTGAGATTAACTTCATGCAAGAGTACAACATCAAGAGCATTTATTCTAAAATCAAGGGTAAAGCATGTTAGCAGCTTGGCTGAGGGACCTTGAAAGATCTTTCTAGGGCTTGTATGTTTTGAAAATTTTATATAAATTCAACTTTATGTTACTGGTGTGGCTGCATCAAGATGTAGTAACTAATACTAGTATATTAATAATGTATTTTGATTCTCATCAAATATGTTTTCATATATACTGTATTGTTCACTGCATTATATTTGGTGTAATATTTTGAAATTTCTTCATTATGAAATATCACAAACTTAGTGTCTCCTTGGGTATTTATTTCTCACAGGCTTGGTTTCGTCAATGGCGTTGTGATACAATAACACCTAGGTAAGTCATGGGGAATAAATAAATGTGGAAACACTAATTTACTGTGTTGTTTCTTTAAGAAAATACTTGTATTTATATTACTATAAATAAGTTTAAAAGGACATTATGGTCTACAATAATGAAAGAATTTTTATCCTCTCTTAACTTAACTGATAATATCACTAACTTAGCTAATTTGACCAAGTTTTTTGAAAGTATCCATTGTGAGGCAATGTTTTCAAAATACTGACCCTCGCTCAATCTCACATTACCTCTAGCTCATGGCAATTTGCATTTATTGTAAATGTGGCTTGATATACATAATGCATGTATCTCTGCATTGATATGCTATCATCACAAATAAATTTATATTTATCGTTAGATGGTTCTCATAACCTTGGCCATGTTCTTAAAGTAAAAATATTTTTGAGAAAAGTATTTTGGGATGAAGTTTCTCATTGCTCTGGTAATCACTAAATACATCTAATGGTGGTAAATTTTCTAATACAAATAAATGTATCTAATTCAAACTAATCCAATGAGACTATGTAGTGATATACACTCAGTATATGAGCTCCTGCAGTGTGCGCCAATCTTAGTGCACTGGATTGTTAATATTTTAATAATTTCACTGATGTATCAACAAGAATTAATATTTTTTCCTATGACATATTGATTGCTGTTGGTCTTGTTGGACACTGTGCTTGTAAACCTCACAATTAGTGTGCTCATATTGTAAAGGTAAATGCATTAGACAAATGAACAGATATAGGCAGAAATGTGCAAAATAGGCTAAACGATGCGGGAACCTCCAAAATGTGCTATTTCAACCATGACTTGATGTAAGGCATTTTTGCTGTAAATGGATACATTGTTTTGTGAAAAGATGGCTTACCAAAAAATGCATTTGTATAATCGTCTGAGGTGTGATTCTAACAATCCCTTGTTTTCCAATCTAAATAATTGTTTTTTGTTTCTCAGTCATTTCGTGTGCGAAAAACCTAGCGTCAATTAGAGTGATTGTACAATTTGTGAGCCGTGGATGTTTAGTAGCGTCCCCATACTTGACGGGCTGGATTGGTGAATGAATCTCAATATAATGGTAGGTGCGCGCCTTTCTTTTTTAAACCACGTTTTACTGAATCCTGACGAATAGGATTTTTTCTTTTCATGGGCTAATCATTCCATAAGCAGATGCGACGAGTTTTCTTAAAATGTACACACATACGCGGCACACAAATAGTCTATTATGGCACGTGTCACTTTCACAGTGTGCACACTTTTCGGAAAACTCCTGATTGACCTTGTCACTAATTTGCCTCATAATTTAATTATTGTATGGTGAAGTTGCTTGCGTATGATGTTTGTGCTGGGAGTCTTTGTCCCGCCACAAACGTCCCGTATTAGATTGCTGCAACTTGTCGATTTACGCCTGCCTTCGTAGCATTCCCCGCGGAAGAATGCTTGTCGAAAACTTATCAACATTTAGGGATAAGTGAGTACGGCATTAATGAAGCGGCAATGTAATCCTTAATGCTTCCGCATCTCGATTGTAGTCGTTATTAATCTTTCCGAGTGATCCTTAGTGGCAATCACTTATTATACTCTGAAGTCGAGCTTAGTCTTCAATTGGCTTCTCTCATTGCGTTGTTATAACTCGTCTATAAAGTACGCGAGTACTTTGACCTTACATTAGGTATGTTTTCACTTCATGAAATGAATACTTAGTATTTTTAACTCCACCACTCCTGTATATCAGTGAACGTGTCCCCATTGCCGTATTCGTTGATATAATTCATTAAACCACGTAATATATTGACCTTTATGGCTGTAATAATGTATAGGTATTAGTCTTTGTTTCTATTGTAGACTTATAAGCTGGCCTTGGGTGCAATATCATTTAATAATCATGTGACGACGTACGATTCATCGGTGAAGGTTTCTATTTAAGGCCTATTCTAGGTTTATTAAAATCGTTTATGTTACACCGAATGAAACGACACAAAGCTTCCTTAGGGTAAATGAACCCAAACCAGTAGATGGCTTTATTCAGTATAGGTTGTTAACTGCCTCTATCCAAAATTTCCATTCAATTCGATCAAAATCCGATTTGTCTCCTCGAATTAAAGATGTGAGATGGGTAGACCGAAGATAGTAGAGTAAGGTTTACACATGCATTAATGAATGTTGTTTTGGTTTCTCTGATCATCTGATATAAAACGTTTCTGTGTGTGTTTATCCCCAGTGCACCCTCTTAAATACATCACATGAAACTACGTCTTGAGTAAGCGTTTCTTATCCTTAAGAGAAATTAAGGAAAACTATAAGGTACCCATGTTTTTTGTTTTTTTCAGTGTCACTGCTATTTTTAGTTCTTTGTAATGTCATGAACGTGAGTGGTTGATTAACGTTTTCCTTCGCAATGCAGTTTTCACAACTAAAGTTGTCCAATATCGAAAAATTGACCTCTTACTTCTATCGTTAAATTTACAGATGCTCGTTTCATGCGAAAAGGATGCGCAAAAGACTTAGGAGCAGAGTAGTCCATTATGTTTTCTTTGACTGAAATTGCCGAGTCACAAACTTATGCGGTGCAACCCAAAAGAGAGAAACAGTTTACTTGAACATAACTGACGTTTAAATTATTGCGTGTCGTTTTAACTTTTTTTAATCTAATTTTAAAAACGGTAGTATGTGTGTAATATTGTTGTTTTTCATATTCTGTTGTCAGTCATTTGATTCTGACTGGGACGAACGTCAGGAGCTTACTATTAGACTTGGTGGAGGGAAAGAATATGCATGTTTCAAAACGAAAGCATCATCCGACGTGTCTTCGAGACTACACAAAATGAGCAAATTATCTCTCACACAAGAGAACTCAAAACAGCGCGCCCGAAGCAAAATTTCATTTGGACGAGACTGGGAGGTCATGCCTTCTGACGGTGAGGGATGCATGGTATCCATGCATTCGTAGTAAAGATTTTATTTTGATTGGTTAGTTATTGTCTGTTCTGGTATTTGGAATAGTTTTCGACCTTCTCTTCAATGACGTTGTGTTGGTTGTCCCGTATATTTACCACGGTCATTTATAGGAAGTGCTTATTTGGGTCGTCGAAGGTCGTTTTAGCGTAGGAAACTGAATATGTATGTGCACTTACATTCGTTACGTCCTTTATTCTTGATTGAGACTGGCAATAAAGGTTATTATAGATAAATAGAAAATAATTATACGAATTATTATTGCTCGCTTTTGTTGTTAATGGCCATGAAATCTGGTGTAGTTGGCTTTGCTGGTATCTTAAAAGTTTTGTTTTTCTTTATCAGGAATCATCCCCGTGTCTAATGCGTTCGATTTAGAATCGGGGAGTAGGAATTGTTTGTAGTTTCAACGAATTTCGAATCCCGGAAGTATTGGCAGAGCCAAGGACTAAGAGGAAATGTTGAGAAACTCCGGGCTTTCCTCCAAATAAGGGACGCGTCCGTCGTAAAATACGGATTCAATGTCATTCACCGCATCCTTACTTTAAAATCCTAGCGTACGACGCGTTGCTTATCTGACATTTGTTTTTAACCCTTCCACGAGAAGTGGGAGAAGGATTCTGAGAAAGACGACGCGTTAAGTGTTCAGCACACGTGATATTGCGTTAGGATTGTAGTTGCCAATCATGCCCTTTCGACTGAAACGAAGCGCTAGTCTCGCAGTCGTCGAAGTATCTTATCAAGTGTTAGGGCGCAGTTCTTCGTGTTGTACTCGAAAGAATCTTTTCATACTGACAAGGGAAATCAACTTCTTTTAGGCTACACGGGATGGTTTTCCCCGAGGACCGTGAGCGACACTTGGCAGCGCTGCGTGTAGGGGAGTAAGTTTGGTGCTTGGTGGATGTTCTGAGCTAAGCGGGGGGTGGGGGAGGAGGGAGGTAGAGGCGGCTTCTCATATCAGCTGGCCGCTCGGGAGGTCGCCCATGACGCACCTCTCTCGTCGCCCACGAGAATGGTTGGGCCGAATTAGAGAAGGGAAGGTTGGGGAGAGAGTGAAGGCATTGAGAGGAAGGCAGGCGATATGCTCGCTTGGTGGCGGGCGGAACTTGAGAGTGACGCAGGGTTATTCCTTGGTGATTCCTTCTCCGAGAAGTGATCGGGCGTTGTGGAAGTATTCAAGATTAGTCCACAACGTCGGGTTCCGCGAGACAGTTGCTCGTGCTGGCAGCTCCCGCTTAGCTTTCTGTTCGCCAACTCCTAAGTTGGTAAGTTACCGTAATTATCCGTGGTGATGTTGAGACAACTACGCTTGTCGTTAATTTGTGAAATACTTAACGTTTTATAAGCGCATCATTTTGACGTTTTAGTGTGCCCTCGAGTGTGACAGTTTGTGTGAATAGTTAAAATACTTTTGACCTCAATTTTGTGGATTCGTGCTGTTTTTTATGAATAAGTGCTTCAACGCGCACCTAGCGAGAAACGTCGCTTCATTTCTTATCGCCTAGTCATTAAAACTATTCAATCATTTTGAGTCTTGACGTCCTAGTCCTTGTCTTACGATGCTCTGCCTGGGAGGCATTGGAAAGCAGGGCTAGGAAGCGCAAAACCAATTGTGACGTCGCGCGCGACAAGGTCGCGCGGGACCATTGCCAGCCGTTCGTTGTATTATAAGCTCGTGCTCGGAAATTCGAGCGTTTAATCGTTTTATTTTGTCGATTAATTTGTATGGGAGCATTTTTCAAAGTCAATTATTTTGTTGATATTATTGTTTATGTTGTGTAATGACTCATGGTTATATTGTACAAGTCATGGTATTTACATACGTTTTCCATTTGTTTTCATGTTCTTTCATCTTACAGGTGACGCAGCCCTAGCATCGCTTCCAAGGATATCAACAAGCAAGGTCTCTGGCTGGTGCCCGTCTGTCCTTTGTTGACTTACTGCCTGATATCAACAGCCAACAAACACGCAGCTAATTATCCCTCGGGCCAGACTCTCGCTTCGTAACCCAAGTTTTACTCCGTCCCATCGTAGTAATTAAAGTCTCCTGCAATGGAGCGCGAATCAAACCCTATGCAGGCCCCCCCCGCCCTTTGCCGCTCTGGCTGTGGCTTTTACGGTAGCCCTGCCACGGACGGCCTCTGTTCCCTATGCTACAAGGAAGCACTAAAAAAGAAACAACAACCACCTCAGTCCTCGCCGTCCTCCGTCTCAGTATCGTCTGTGGCCAATTCATCGGATCGCCCAGCACCATCCTCCCCACAGGGTAGTTTCCTCGCCTCGTCTTCGGGGCCTAGTGGGCCCGCACTTTCGCCTGCAGGGATCGACACGGCACAGCCGACAGTGCCAGTGGTCGTTGGTACCAGTGGGGAGCTGAGCAAAGACGTGAGGCCTGCAGGATCCGACTTTGATGTGGACTATTCTGTTTGTAGTTTTCATAACTTTTAGATAGTATAAGGCCACTAACAAGAGAATGTTAGAAATGTGCTTTTTAGAGCGAATTAATGGTGTAGTAATTGCATGGGCTGCTGTTACCATTATTAAGGCTACAAGTTATATAGCTGTATATAGTGGATAATTCCTATTGCTGATGGCTATTTAATAGTCCGTGAGTGAATAATTGATTTCCTACCCCGTGTGAAGTTATGTTGCAGTGTGCAACCCCAAAGTCTGTGTCGCCGAATAATTAAATAAGAGTGATAGTTATCACAGGCACATGAGATGTAAAAATTGCCAGAATTATAGTATAAGGAATATCCCAGTGTTTGGTGTGCTTTTATGCATGATAAAGGCAAATAACGTTTGAATGACGAAACAATTTGCTTTTATTATGCGAAAATGTAACTGTCTTAACTATATCATTGTGCTCCATGTTTTTTATTTTTTGAGCTTTGTCTGGAGGTTGTAGGATTAAAGTGTTGGAATAGAAATGCATGGTTTGTATCCTAATCTTGCCTGGAATAGTTTTGCATTAATGCTACAACGTGTGTGGTAACAAATTTTTGTAGTATAGTAATAGTGGATAGTTATTATATTAGTGTGATCCAAGTCGTCATAATAATTCGCCAGTTTTAATGTTGCGTTATTTTGCAGAAACAATTCAAAAGAGAAGGCATGCAATCCCTTTTCAATTTTCTCAATTCAATATTTGGAATTAACAGTTCTAGAAAAATAATTGAATTTCGAAGACGTAGTCAAACAGGATTAATTTAACATGTTAATCATAGTTAACTGCCTCCCGGGCGACTTTTATTGTAAGGCAGTACATTATAAGGATATTATTTGTATAGCCAAAATTCTGATTACATGGACGTCATTAGAATGTACCAGTAGGATGTCAATATCTGTGGTTCGGATAACAATGTTTGTCTGATTATTATAGTGCTTATCCAGTTATCCATTTATGAATAATAACTAAAATAAGACCTGGTATAGAGTGAAAAAAAATTTTAATCAGACTAAAACGGTCTTAGTGTAAAAAGTTTCTTAGTGCTGGTACAGTGACTCAAGTCAACTCGGAGCTTAATGTTGAATGGTTATGTTAATAGTTTAAACTGGGTTTGTGTTTGTTGTGTTTGGTACTTTCTGTTTTGTGTATGTAAGGTTTATTAGATAAAAGTACATTAGAGAAAACTGGTCCATTTTTGTGCAGTTTCTGTAAACAAACTTGTTTGGTCAACTTTAATTCAAGTTATGGAAAAGTGTACGAAAGTTTTATTCAGTTCTCTTACAACTAAACAGCTGCCTAGCAGGTGTTTGGTTTGATAGGCTACACAGGAAAAGATGTAACATATAGGATTGATGAAAGAGTTTCCTTATAATTAGCCAAAATTCTTGAATGAATTCATTTGATAAAAACTAATCCAGAAAATAGGTTTGCTGCTTTTTGGGATTTTTGCAAATTAATTTGAGATTAGTATAAAACAGGATAACCTGTTATCACTGCTTAAGAACTGAAATATTTGAAATAGCACTCTTATGTTGTTGCCATCATGTGATCAATTTGACCCCATTGTTTCGTTTCCTTGGTATTTATTCTTTCATTTCACATTCAAGTTGTTTCATATTTATTTTATCCTACATTAATGGAAGACTCTGACCAATCTCAGAAAAATGGAGAAACTGCAGATCATTCCCCTTCACCAGAAATTGCTATAGCAGATGATTCTAATGCAACATTAATGGAAAATGTAAATTGAAAGGAAAATGCATAATAATGTACCACTATTTTTTTTATCTTACTATTGTTTCTCAACTATTTCATATTGCTTTCTTTGCTTATTGTTGTGTTCAAAGACTAATTCACTACTAATTCTTGACATTTTCTGTTATTCAATATCCCAGTAATTACACTTCTTTCAATAATTTGTTTTCCAGGGTGGTGAAAACGAAGGTGCCGTGGGAGGTAGTAACGAAGGGTCAGTCAGCAGCGGCGATGCTGATGATACTTTTGATGGCAAAGATAATGTAGACAAAGATGGAAAGAAAAAGAAGAACCGCTGTGCTACTTGTCGTAAGAAGGTTGGATTGACTGGTGAGTTGTCAACTTCTTTGTCATGAAACCCAAATATAAAATTCTACTCTTTAAGTCCTGTTAAATTGATTGTTAGACACAATGAAAGTGCTACTTGCTTGTTACTGTGGGAATAATGACTAATCTGGTCAAAAATGCAGGTTGGTATATTATGCTCATTTGATTATTTGGTCATAATGACTGCACACTTTCCATCTTTATGCAACCATTGTAAAATATTATCTATGGTGATTATTTTTGTGTGTGCTGTTAGACTGGGTTTCTAATGAAGTAAAAAGCCATTTCTGTTGAGTATTGAAGTGTGTTTACTAGTGAAAACTGCTGATAAATTTAACTTTCCCATCAAAGTTAAAAAAATCTTATTTGATATCAAATGTAATGTAACTTGCTTAAACTTCATAGTTTCTTCAAAGGTGCTCTTCATGTGAATAAATACAATTCTCCCAATGGTTTACCCACTGCTGGAAGTTCTGGTTATTTTTAGATGCTCCCTAAATTTCTGCACCACAATACCCCATCCAATACTGCTCTCCATGACCAGCAGTTTTTGCCAAAAAGATGATGGCTGTTGTTCCTCACCCTCTTTACTAGCCCGATCTCACTCCACGTGTCTTTTTCTTGTTCCTGCATTCTGAAAAATAACTCGTAGGATAGTACCATGGCCAGCTCAACAGTGAAACCTATTGGTCTAATACCAGAAAAGATTGTTTTCGTTTGTAATTGTTTAACGTAGCTAGGATGAATTATATGGGAGGAATTAAGATGAATAAGAATTGAAAAAGCATAATTGCAGTTTGAAAAAGAAGCATAAAGTATTATGAAATAAATCAGCCGAGTTAATAAAGGGGCATGATAACTCAAGTTACTTCTGCAATCATTATTGAGTTATATGTTCTTGGCTAAACTTTCACTGGAGGTTGGTGGAGGAGTGTTTAGTGAAAACAGCAACAGTCAATCCTCCAACAATATAACATCCTTGAGAAATATGGTGCAATCAATCAGTTCTATGATCATCACTTAGTTGGCTGTTAGAGGATTGAAGGCTTGCAAGAGATGGAAAATGGCAACATTTTTAAACATAAAATTGTTACCTTTCATGCAAAGGATTATCATTTCATTCTATATCCAGAACTAAACATACTGATTCAATTGAAAAACATCTTGTTATTTCAGTCCTGCATAATCTTAAAAGTGTCATAATTCAAAAGGAAAGAAAATGGCATACTCTGGATCAATAGTGCTCCATATTCTAGCCTCCTAGTTCATAGGTGTACCTCTGAAGATAAAGGCCTCGGAAAATCTTGTAAAAAGATATAGATAAAATATTATCAACATGGCCTTTCCTACTCCCACTTATATTTAACATGAGAAGATAAGGGGTCTTCAAATGACAGATAAATCCAAAGGTTATAAAATCTTAGTATGCCATTTATGTGGTGCTTACAAGGGGGTCATGGTTGTCTACTGGGTAGAACAATGGGCTCCTAACCAAACGGCCCAGATTCCATTCTGGGTGACTCGCCCGGGCACCCTCAAATTTTCTGAAGCTGTGATTTTTCGGCTACCAGGTCATCCTGGGCAACCACAGGCCTTACAGAAAAATAACTGTCCCCCCTACATTGTTATGTGAATTTCACATGCCGCTGGGCTTAGTATTAGCTGAGCTCTACCCTCACCTACCAAACCTTTGGGTTGGTTACTGCGGTTATATGCTCACTCCTGTGTTCTTCTTGCATGTCAAGTATCATGTGTGCTTTTTTTAATGTTTGGGTCAGAAAATTGTGGTGTAAATTATTTAAAATCTAATGCTAATTTTTTCAATGAAGTTGAGAGATTAATCCTATTAAATTGTAATTGGCTGGTTTAGAATATAAAATATAAATAGCTATTGCTGTGTTAACTTCTCTTCCCAGCCCTATATTACCTTTTATCATAGAATGATCCAGCCTTAAAATTTTTGTCTGTCTGTATTTTACTTTACCATGTACACTACAGTTATCGGCTATAACTTCCCTTTGTCTGTGCGGTTGTGGCTTAGATATTAACTAAGTACTAATAGTGCAATTATATTATTCCAGGATTTGAATGCAGATGTGGTGGCCTCTACTGTGCTGTCCACCGGTATAGTGACAAGCATGAGTGCACATTTGATTATCGACAGATGGGGGCTCAAGAAATTCGTCGCAACAACCCTGTTGTTGTTGGTGAGAAGATTCAGAAGATTTGAGAGTTATGTGCCTAGCAACAGTGATAGAAACAAATTTCTTTTCCAATTTTTCAGTTAATCGTAAATTTGTTATAACCCATGCTACCCCCTCCCCAAGTGATACCATCTACTGAAAAAACATTGCCATTGGTGTATAAGAATAGAGTGGGGAATGGAACTTAAACAGTAGATGGTGTTCAGTCAATTCTCACTTTATTTCAATTCAATTGTTCCTTTGGAAAGGTGGAGTAGTTCCCAAATTCTGTAATCAGCCAGTGGACATGAGGCACACCACAGCAGTGATGTGACTTGAGACTGTGACCAGGAGAAAAGTGGCTTTGCTCGTAGTTTGGGTCATATCTCAAATAAACTTCATATCCCATTGCATGGATTAATTGCATTACAGAAGTCTAAAAAAAATAAATACCTGATACCTAATTGTGCACGGATGATTTTAATAGCATATTCTTGATCTTTTAGTGGTAGGGCAAAATAAATGTAGTTTATGTTTTGCGAGGCCTGGATGGACATAAATGACCATAAAATTGCCTTTAACTGTCACTACATTAAAATGTATGGGACTTGCTGCTACACCCATTAATTTACAATTGCTTTTAGTTTTGTATAAACCTTGTGGGCCTTACCTAAGTACTACCTTAAGTGAAATTCCCATATTTGGTTTTGATATTATTTTTGTGTATTCCTGGGGTAGGACACATTTTGAAATTCCATACTTGTGTGGCTTGAAATTACTGCCTTGTAGTTGTGTGAACATTAATGTACATTAACCAGTAATATTCTACACTCCAGAAAGAATGTAAAGTACATTTCAAATAATTTTTCCCCTTATCTCCACAAAAATGACTTCAAGCTTGCTGATTAAGGAAGATTACTGAAAGTGTGCACTAGAGGTTGTTGTGAAATGGTAGGGAATTAATATTCATTTATTCTTGAGGTTTTATTTGAATTGTGAGGAAATATTGTGTGTGACTGTCTGGGTGCGTGTCTGCTTGTGCCTGTAGAGGAGTTAAAAAAAGACTATAGTGGCGGCAAATGATGACATTGTATGCAGTGGTATGATTTGTGATCCACCAGTAACATAGCAACTATACTCGTGTGCTTGGGTGTGTGATGGGACGCGGTGTCCCTTTTCCTATCCCTTAAAATTAGTTTCATGGAATGAAGCTCATGGTTGATCCAAAGGAAATTATTGAAATTTCTAATCCATGCCTTAAGCCTATACCATTTTAAAGGGAACTTTTGTGATTAGGATTAGGGATGTTGGCTGCTCTCCTTATTTGTCTGCCAGTGATTTGGTTCGTGGAAATTGAATAGCCTAATTTTGTCATTGACAAGTTAAACAGAATGGGGTGTGCTATAATAGCCTACATTTTGATGTTGATTGGTATTTTTGGCTCCATTGAATTTCATATTATCCCACCTTCATGATTTGTTTTGTCTGGATATTGTTGCTCTACTTTTCTTGTTGGACAATGTAAATGAGGAACATTCATGGAACAAGGGAAGTTCTTTGCGTGTGCATGGATTATTGGGTAATGTGAAGATTGTGTTGATTTTTGTTTTTTTAAATTGAATGAAGAAATTTCCCTCTGGTTTGTACATTATGTGGAAATCAGTAGTTGTGTAAATCATGATCATAAATCATTTTTATTTACTCATATATTTGTCATATATGTAACTTTTCTCACAATTAGAGTTTTTTAATCACCTGCATATGTTCTATGAACCTTGTATGTAAGGTATTAATAAACCTTCAATATCAATATGTATACAAGGAGTTTTAGAATCATATATAGTTGGATGTCTTGTCTATTCTGCTGAAGTGGCATAGTATGGGCATTTACTGGCTATTCTTCTCGAATCATCTCGTGTAGGTATTGCGTGTAGTCAGTATGCTACAATACTTGAGTTTTGGCTAAAAAATTTGTTCTCCTTGATGTTTTGTTTTCACTTTATCGGCTGTTGCAAATCTGGCCAAAGAAGGGTAAATGTCAGGTTCGTTTGATGAAATTATTCATCGCAAGGTGTTTTTGGGGAAATGCCTTGGATTTTTCATTAATTCTTCCATGAAAATATAATTAAGGCTCATATACGTTGCATTGGGCTTTTTTGTGTTGATGTCTCACGTGTTTTACTTTTTTCGAGTGTCATGCAGTTTTTCCATCCATTTTTATTTTTTCTTTGATGTTTTATTGTGACGTCAATTTGTTATTCTTCACTGACAAAAATGGTCTAAATTTCATCCTACACTCAAGTAGACTCATGAAATCTTGTTTTATTCACTCCTTTAGGAATATAATCAAATCTTTTTAATATTTTAGCAGTATACACACTGATACCTGCATGAGTAAGTTTGTCAAGTGTCATATCCATTGCTATTTACGAGCCTTCAATTCTTGTAAACCTCCATTGAGCTTGATAATAATGTAAGTGAATAGTGATTGGTGCAGTGCTTATGGTTTGGGTGTCTAAGATGAGTAGCAAGATGTTGATGTGAAGTTTTCTAGGAGTGGATTGGATGTGTTTGGTCACTTATTGTGGAATTTTTGTCTGAAGGAAATTTTTGAATGAGGACTACTTTAGTTTTGAGAGGAAATTGTTACATTTTAAATTATTTATGATTGGATGAGTTGTATGTCCATATTCTTGAGATAAAACTATGAAAGCTATTTAAAGTTTGTTATTATGGAATTAGAATTCCCCCATCATATTCTTTTCAGGAATCCTGACGAAAGCACTTAAAGGTTTTAGTTTATCTGAAACTAAAGCTTTAGGTTATAAGGAAAGTATTGTTAATTGCCACTGAATAAACACTATGTGAATTAGAACACACTATTTAATGTGTGTGTGTGTTGACCACTAGACAAAAGTATACAAATAAACCGAAGTGCTTATGCTAACAATTAAATCTTAATCCTCATCTTTGTTGTTAAGATTCAGGTTCATATAAAAATACTCATCCATTACTATATGAGCAATTGCTATCAGATTTGTTCATTACATGAACTTCTTTTAGCTACCGTTTCCCCTACTATGTATTTTTCTCCTTTCTTAGGATAATGATAGAAATATTAAAAATGATTATGAAAATTTAACTTCTTGAAGCGTAAAGTTTTGTTTTATTGAAATTTTATGTGAATAAGCCAAGCTCATATAGCCAGGGATGAGCATAAGAGCATGCAAAATGGGAGTGATACAGGTGCTACGAATTACAATGGATGCCATCTTCTTCTGTGGCAGAGGGAAAGCCTGCTTACCACACTCAAAACCCATATGATTGAGCATCAGTATCTTAAATTTTTCTGTCAGTCATGTCGTGACTCAAATTTTTCAATGTTCGTCTCACTGCAGTTAGACTTTGAAAAGGGAAAAATGCTTCAACCAAACTTACTCTCACTTGGTAGTTGGATAATTGGCTAACTTGGAACACAATTATGTATTAGGAATAGTTTTTGCCACTCTTCACTAGGTAACTCTTAACAATGCCATTTGACATCATGGTATATACATGCTTGAATATAGTTAACTGTTGAAAGGTAATAACAGTAAATAGCACGTTCATCAAATTTTCTCTTTCACAATGACATGGGGTAAGATCTGTAAAGAGCAGCTTGAGAACATAGTTTAGAATTCCCCCTTGGTCTTGAGTGCTATGCTCTTTGATGAAACAATCATGGTGCAAAATGATCTAGATTGTATGGATGGAATATTTGTGTATCGAGATACCTTCTTCATAGAATGGTGATTATAGTGAGGATATACTAATATTGCAAAATGAAAAAGGATAAACGCAAGGAAATAGAATGGGATTTTTTCTTGGAACCTCTGGAAGATTCCAAATTAGTGGAAAAAAAACTGCATTTTTCATGTTGCAAGAATTACCAATTCTAAAAACTGTATTTGGTACAATAAATTTCATTAAATTCATTACTCTTTCTTCATAAATTAATATGTCACCAAGTTATTGGCATTACTGTGTCAGCACACACACTAGATTGATGCTTCCCAACACTAATTATGCAGTTTCTACAACATCAAATGTGTCAAGAGGAAGAGAAGTCTGCATGTGACCATTAAATTACCTAATGAAATTGAGTGTTGGATGGTTTATTATGGATGTGAAGTAAATTTCTGCCGCGGGACATGTTTAATACTCCAGATCAGGACAAATGTCTAAAATTTGACACATCCCAATTTTTGTTCAAAATACTAACTTTGACGTGACCCCCTACCATGACTGCTTGGCACTGGTGATCTTGGTGTGTGCTATCGAATTACAGTAGATGGCATTGAGTGAGATAGTGTCCGTTATATCATTTATTATTAATATAATAGCCAATTAAATTTTATGGTGAAATTCAAAATTGGTTTTATTTCAATTGTTAACTATCCATTGGCAAGATCTATAGTTTTCAACCTTCCTGAATGCATTATAATTATTATTAATTGTGACAAAATACATTGAATACAATATAATATTGTTTTCATTGGGATTTTATATGAAACAAGAATTGCTGTGTGGTGACAAGTTTGGTAAAGTTGGCAACGTCATTTAGATTCGGGAGATTTGTGTTTTTCTATATGCTCCAATGACTGACTATTGTTCACAGATGTCAATTTCTGGCAATGGTAACATTTCCAGCTGCAGTTGCCATTGATAGGCTCATTAACTAAACAGAGCGGGACCTTGGTAATGATTTTAGGGTATTTTATCTGTAATCTTCATGTGTAGCAATTTTAAAATATTTCAAGAAACCTACCTTATAGGTAAACAAACACCAGCCATTTGAAAAAATTATTTTCTCATCACGTTATATTGCTAACCTTTTGTCCAACTCCGTTTAAAATTGTCTAATTTTTAAATACACTACTTTCACTTCATCATCTTCAAGTAAGTACCATAAAATTCCAAGTAATTTGGACATGAACAAGTATATTAAAAAATCTACAAACTCCCATCTATTGTCAAATAATTTGGGAATTCCAGGTTTCATATATTTACAATATTTTGACAATTTTGTTCATGTGACACTGCATTCGTTTCACATAGGTTGGCATTTATTAAGGAGCGAAATATGTATTGAAAAGTCTAGAATTACTGATTAAGATAAAATTAAATGAATTCATAGACTGTTGAAGACTAATTGGAATGATTTTAGGCTGCATAAGATTTCATTTTAACAGTACTAATGCATATTGGTTTTATATTAGCTTTATGGAGCTCATTTTGTTTACTAGCTAAATTTCTGTGCCGTAGAACAGTATATATATATATATTTATGAATGGGTAAAAATCGAACTAGGTTAGCATTATATTTTTAAGTTGCCATACTCTTTTCTTTTTTCAAAAGTAATTCAAGTTTTACATTCCATTTTTAGACATTCATTATAATTAATTGGCTCTTAACCTTTAAGAGCTAGATTTAAGTTAGGGTACAACTATAGCAACTACTACGGGTGGTGGGCCATTCTGCAGATAAATGTTAAGCTGCAGAGTAGTGAATCATTAAAAGTAGATGATGTTGCTATGTATTAAATACCTAATTTTCTAGTGTATCATTGCATGTTTGGTATTTTCCCCCATTATATTTACTTCTTTTTACTCCCTCCTGCTTTTCCAAAGAGTGTCTGTGGCCAAGGGGAGCCACGGGTGTTTGGGACAAAGCCTGAGAGAATAAGAATGTAGGTACCTACTTAAAAGTTCTTTTGGTTACCAATCTTTTGCTTTTATGCAATAATTATATTTTCAAAAGCAATACCACAAAAGTAAATTTAATTCAAGATAATCACATCATTTTATATTTACCTAATCAAATACTCCATTATCACACATCTGCCTTCAATAAAAAATATAAATTGCCAATGCATTTGGGTTCATAATTCCATTTTGATGTAAGTCAATTCCATTCATGAGGTATTTTAAATGTGATGGCTCTTACCATTTATCCTTTTATAATTACCCTCTCTAGTGGAGTAATAAAAAAGTTATGGAAATTGAATAGTGGAAAATGGATTTTTGTTACACTGAATTGAAGGACATATTAGCTGCTGATTCCAATTGATGAATTCCGGCATTAAATGAATTCTTGGCACATAATACCATTGCTGATCTTGAAAGTCTCACATTTTATTTTTCTTCCTTCCTTCAGAGGCTTGTTAGCACTAGCACATTACTTTCATTGGCCCCGATGATATGCTACTGCATAATGATTTCAATTGGCATGTATCTGTTCTTATTTTTCTGTTATCTCCACTGCCAATTGCTTCCATTGCACAATCCATGATGAATGTCGATATAATTATTAGGGAACAGAATGGAAGGAACTTTGTCACTTGGAGCACCTGGGAAAATCCCCTATTTTTTTCAGTTACACTTGTAGAGTTACTCAGTCACTACACACACCACATTCGATTGGTCTATTCGAGGATAGGAGCATCCCTTAAGTTTATTTTGGTCATTGCCAAGATCTGTTACGGCTCTTGTCACCACCTATCTGGCTCGACTGCGACCAAATAAGGGGCCACGGGTCGCGGTAGGGAGGCGTAAATGGCAGGGGGGAGTTTTGCGCCAGAGGCAGGGGCTGGCATTGTGCCCCACTCTGCAGGTATACATGGGGCCATGTTAGGCCTCCTCCTGGTAGCCAATGGACCACCTCTGTACCTTCCGCTGCCACCACCCGATAGACGAGCCCTCACCACGCATATTCCGGCGGCAAGCAAGACAACGAAGGCTACAACGCCGCCCACTACGCCCACAACTAGACTATCATCGTTCGCCCCTGCTGGTCTCGGAGCTGTCGTCTTCTCCTCTCTCCCCGGAGCTGGAGGAACAGGAGGGGGAGGGGGCAGCGACCAGATGATGTCAGGTTCTCTCGGGGGGGGAGTAGACACCACCTGGGGAGCTGCCTTGGAAGATGAAGCGGACTGAACGGGGCTCACGGCTACTACGGAGAACGCGGGGGATTCTCGATCCTCTCCACATCCTAGTTCTTCATCCGAAACATCCCCCGGCAACAGGCGACCAGATAGGGAGGACGGGGAAGCGCAAGGAACCTGCCCAGAACGGCGAGACAGAAGCCATCTTCGGAGAGGACGCGCGGAGCAGTCACAAGCAATGGGGTTGCCCTCGATGCCCCGTACGGTGAGAGTGTCCCGACGGGAGTCGAAAGCGGCGAGGAGTGAGGGCGCCACGGTGTGCATCTGGGCGCCACCCACATCGAGGACAATCTTTGAGGACTTGGGCAGGGGAAAGAATAAGGTGGGCGGGATAGTGTTCACCGCCGTGTCTATCAGTCGGACCTCGATTCGTGGAGCTGAGAGCCCCGCGAGAGCCCCAGGAGAGAGGGCCTTGAGGCGGGTACCCCTGAGGGCCAGGTACCTTAATCGGTGGCGAAGCGCTGGAGATAATTGCTCGGCCAGGGTTGTGTCCGACCATTCGACGTCCAGATGTTCCAGCGTGGCTGGGAGTGCTTCCAGAAGTCCCCCAGCATCGAGATAGCCAAGCACCGGAAGGGAATGGAGTCTCAGGGATTTAAGGCGGAAAAGAGGACGGAAAGAGGCTGCATCTAGGGTGCGTAGCTCAGGGAGGCGTGCGAGACGAAGATCCACGAGGGAAGAGAGACCGGCGAGGTCCTCCGGGGATAAGCTGGAGATGCGGTTTCCGGAGAGGTCAAGCTCTCGCAGGGAGGAGAGCGAGGGCCACGCCTTTCTCAGCGATTCTCCGACTTCCGTTATGGAGTTGTCAGAAATGTCAAGCCTCTCCAGCAGCGTAGTCCTGTCAAAGGCGCTCGAAGGAATGGAGCTTAATTTATTAGCCGAAATATCCAAACGACGGAGGAACGGAGTCTCTAAGGCTGGGAGTTGTTCGAGTCCAGTGTCCCTAAGTCTTAGGAACCTCACTGTCTTGGGATCAGAGAGTAGATGCTTGAGGGCTGATGCATCGAGAGGATTGGAGGAGAGATCTAGGGACTTGATGTTAAGGAGTAGGTCTCCGGAAGGCATGTCGCGCAACGTGTTGTTGGCTAAGGAAAGGTGCGATAAAGAGAAGAATTGGCGACTTAGGGCTCGTATTGGAGGTGAACGGAAGAGGTTGGCGGACAGATCAATGCTCTCAAGGGAGTGCAACCGCGATCTGTCGAAAATAGCATCAGGAAGGGAAGAGAGTCGATTCCCTGAAATATTCAAAACAAGCCTTGAAACCCCCTCGAACGCTCTCTCTCCCAGTCTATCCAAGTGATTTCCCGACAAGTCCAGGAACTGAAGTTGGCTCGAGTTGGAAAATGCGCCTTCGTCCAGGGTCTCTATTCTATTGTCTTTCAGCTCAAGAGTGCGAATCAAGGGGAGGTCTGCGAAGAGCCCCGCACCAACGACACGGATGGCATTCTGGGAGAGGTCAACGTGTCGGAGGGAAGGGAGGCCCCGGAAAAGTGCCGGAGAAAGGAGGGAGAGGCGGTTTCGGGAGAGTCGGAGCACGCGGAGTCGAGGGTGTACCCGGAAACTGTGCGGCGAGAGGAGCGAGATGTAGTTCGACGAGAGGTCGAGTTCGTCGAGGAGGGAAACTGAACCGAAGAACGAGTCAATAAACGATGAGAGACGATTCCCCGCCAGGGACAGATTTCGCAGCGTTTGGAGACCCCTAAAGGCTCCCTCCCCCACGTCCGACAGAGAGTTGCCGGAGAGGTCGAGTGTACGTAGTGCTGGGAGGGAGGAGAAGGCCCCACCAGGAATACGGATCAGTGAGTTATCGCGAAGGAGCAGAGTCTGGAGGGAGCGCCCCGCGAGTGGAGAAGGCGGTAGGGATCTAAGTCCGACGGCCGAGAGGTCGAGCGAAAGTAGGCTCATCGGCAAGGTGAGGTTTGGGGGGAAGCGGAGGGCGGAGGAATCTCCAAATCCACCGCCGCCGTTTTCGGAGAGGACCAGGTACTCGAGGTTGGGAGTCGAAGAGAGGTCCGGGAATGCGACGAGGCGGTTATGGGCGACGGAAAGATACCGCAGACGGGGAAGTCTGAGGGTCGGCAGGCGTCTAAGGCGGTTGCCATCCAAGGAGAGGCTCTCGAGGGCGCGGTCCAGACCGGAGAGAGACCCATCCTCCAAGGCGGCCAGGCGGTTTCCGGAGAGGCGGAGCTGCGAGAGGGAGGAGAACCTGAGGAAAGCGTCGGCTGGGAGCTCTCGGATGACGTTGAAGGAGAGGTCCAAGGCGCGCAGAGAGGGCGCCAGATCGGGCAGGAGGTGGTGGCCGGAGACCGCAGCGACACGGTTGAAGTCGAGGTAAAGATGTGATAGACGAGGGAGACGTCCCAGGGCGGAGGAGGGGACGAGGAGCACATTGTTGTCTCGTAGCGAGAGCCAGGAGAGGGAGGGCAGGCCATCGAAGACGTCATCCTCGACTGTGCGCAGAGAATTGACGCTAAGGTCGAGTCGTCGGAGGGAGCGAAGGCCGAGGAAGGTGCCGGGCCCCAGCGAGGAGATGGCGTTACGACTAAGGTCAAGGGCTTCGAGGGAGGAGTGCTTTTGAAGGTCTTTGTTGAGAACGGTCTGTAAGTAGGACAAACTTTGTGAGACAAAGGAATTCACTGACGATCATCACCATTAATAAACAATAATTAATATAAATAAAGAGGAATTAATTTATTTCTACGCTTGGAAAAAAACAAAAATACTTCCTTAAATTACGTACATTGTCGAGATGTACGTACGTATACGTGCGGAGAGAATTCCTTGTAAAATGAGACGAGCGATCGCATTGGGAAGGAATTGAAAAATAAATAAAATGTATGCATAGGCTTGAGAAGTTGTTCAGAACAATCGTATCCTTAAAAGTTCTTTATTATCGATATTTTTCTTTTCCTTATCATTTTTTTCGATAGCATACCAGAAATCTGATAGCTTTGTATCGTGGTTTTTCGGGTTCCTCGTCCGCGTAGGTTGACACCTAGGAACACACGAGGAACCCGAAAAACCACAATATACATGGAAAACGCCGCGGAAACCTTCGCAAGAACTTTATCTGATAACTTTAATTATATTAGAATTTATTTTTGAATATATCAATTTGTTTTAACAGTTCCATGCTTTTTTAAATTTTGTTTTCAATTAGAAATCTACTGAAATTCTCAGGTCCTTATAATTTTCTCTTATTGAGAAGATAACTGTTTAGAAAGATTTTAGACCAAAATGTGTCATACCATCCATTAAGCCTTTATTTTCGACACCTTCGATCGTATTGTGACACCACGGTTATCATCCCCCCGTATTGGAGTGTCATAGTCGCGGTGGGCCATAACTATAGTGTTCTTCAAATGGTTTGATATCACTAAGGACCATGCCAACACCAGAAATCTCACTTAGGAAAATATCTAATGGCGTAACAGTCATCCTCGTGTGAGCGGTAACTGTTCGGTATTTTAAAAAAATTATTTCCATGATCAAATGGTTGATTTACTAAAACCGTATTTTGTGTATTTCAATCGATATCGTGAAAAAAGATATCAGATTGGACAATCCCTTTGTCTGTGCAAATTCCACTCTTTCCTGACCTGTCTCAATATTGGAATTTCTGCAAATTAAATTAAAATGGAACATTTCAACATGCGGTGTGATTTTTTGTTTTCAAAGTGCAAGGTTTTTCATTTGTTTTAGAACCTGAATCACTTAGACTTATTGGCTACGTGATTACAAACAGCTGTGAGTATCAGAGAGAGCTATTTCATGCTCTCTCTCTGTAAATAAATGTGTGAAATCCGTGCCCATATTTTCTGCGTTTTTTTTACAAATGTGAAAGCAATACGATACACCATGTGCCTCTGACGCAAATCTATATATCTGCCTGCAAGAGAAATATTTATTGGAAGAATGGAAGTGTTCCCTCACTCTGTCACGCGCCATTCTGCCATATCCAGATGAATATTCCTGTCGTCAACCATTTTCTGCTTATAACCAAGGTCCGTAACGGACCTTGGCTTATAACCATGTTTGTAGACTTCGTACACAGGTGAGCGATGACCGATCCCGTTGTACGCATGCACCGCCGTCTGAGTCACATTGCATGCGTCTCAGGCCACGGTCGCGTTTAATATGACATCTTTTATATCAATTGCATTGGTTCCGAAGATAACAAATTGTGTTCAAGAGTCGAAGGACATTAATAATGCAAAATGACGCTCCGTTGTATAAAATAAGTGAATGATGGTGGAATTGATGGAAAAGAGTAGGTACACTAAAGAATAAGTTCAAAAATTATTCATAATACGCATGAATTATGAAAATTAATGTGAAGGTTACTTATATGAACATAATATTAGTGTCTTCACGCTAAGCGTACGCATTAGAGTACCGAAATGAGATTGCATAAATTTTATTCACTGGCACTTGTCGATTTAATTTGTTGGAAAATGTTTCCTGGATGAGGAGGGAGGTAAATTGCGTATAATCGTAGACTAAGATCATGATAATAATTTGCACAGTATCCTCTGTTCCTGCGGTAAGACGTATAAGCCGTCAGACGCTAGGCCTTGAATCGGCGCGCTCTATTCTCTAGGGGTGAAAGCGCTTCCACTTACAAAAAGCATATAATTTGCAGAAGGTTATGGACACTCAACAACTAGATCATGAATCGGCTCACTACCGGAAATGAGGAAGCAGAGCAAAGGTGAGGTGTAGCGGGAGATATATGATGCTGTGAAAAGTAGCGAGTTAGCTCGTACCTACCTAGCCGCCTGCCAGATGAACAACGAATCCTTCATTTTCAAGAATAAGGTAGAAAGGAACTCTGCTATTACACAAACAATTTATTAGCACACGACCAGGTTTCACTGCTGTGCAGCATCTTC
>LYUA01002606.1:108323-118809 GCA_002093875.1 Calopteryx splendens
AAATTATTATTATTATTATTATTATTAAATTCAGTTGTGGGGCTTTGTTTTTGCTATTTATTAATTACTTGTCTTCATAAAAGCAGTTCAGGATATTCGCTTTCGTAAGGTAAAGGGTTATAGATACTAATTCCCTAATGTCTCTCTGCCTTTTTGCCTGTCACGCTTGCTTAAGGAACTTAGATCATACCTTTTCAAGGAACTTTGAATAGAGCTAGAAAATTGACCTATAAAACGTCAATAGATCTTTTGTGAAAACCGAGTGAAAAAATATCAAAATGAGATTTTGATGATTTTAAGGGGTTGTTTTTACTCCGATAGGTATGTTAAATTATAGTTTCATAATAATGCATTGAATTCAGTGCATAGATTTCCATTTTTGCTTTTTTAAATTACTTGCGTTTCAAATCACTGTTCAGAATCGCTATTCGAAATATCAAGATTTTGTAGATACTACATAATTCCCAGCGGATTATCATTCCTTAGTCTTTATTGAGTGGCAATGTGTAACGGAAGTCAAGACCAATTACGTAAAAAAACCAGATCGAAATTTGGGAAATATTGGGTGTGTTAATGGTAGGGGGACTGTTACAGCAGATTTATATGCACGCATATTAGGTCGTTGAAAGCTGCCTTTTCGGCTTTCATTGTCCTGTTTATAACGAGAGGGGAGTCGATCCCGCATTCCTCTCTTTCCCTCTGTATCCTCACCTAGTCCGACACGCGTTGACGCAAAATGATCCACCACGCGATAAGCACTTTTAGGGGCTCTTAAAATTCCTCATGCCTCTCGTCTCTCTTCACCCCTGGCCCGACCGCAAAACTGTATGCCCACAAATGGTCTATGCACCAAAAGTTTCCCTACCCCTGTGCTTGTCCCTCAATCGGTTGGAAAATAGTAATTTATTTAATTTGTTCCAAGCCGGTTGATGCAATAAAATCAATACAAATGAATAATGGGGAAGTTAAATCAGTCATTCCCTTTACGCTGGCGAATATTTGTAATCAGGCCATGGTAGTTTCCAAGCTGGTATCAAGAAACTCCCCGGGGATACTCCATGGCATTTTAAGTCGCTAGTCAGAGTGCGGTCACGAACAATGCCAGCATGGCAAAAAGGAGAGGTGAGCTACCGACCGCTGGTGCTACGAGTGGATAGATTGCTACGAAACCACAATCATCAAGCCGAAGGGTGAAATGGCGGGTAAGGGCATGACTCGGAACACGGAATAACGTAATTGATACCGGAGCTCCATTTCCTGTGCCTTAAAACCAATGGAGAATTTAACAGATTAATATCGCACTGAGAAAAATCGCATCATATTTGGTGGATTGGAGCGTTCGGAGGCATCGCTCGGTCTCGAATCCGGTAACCTGCGTTTTGCGTGCTGACAATGAGTACTCCCCTACCCTAGCCGACGGCAAGGTGTACGATAGCCGATGGGCCGATGTACATCACAAATGGCTCTGCGTCGTCAGGTTAGCCACCATTTCATCGCTAATTTTAAAAGTCAGATAATTTCTGAGACCTATTGCGTCAAGCACTTCCTAGGCACCTTTTACCCCAGGATGTGTATTTCACGATACATGCATCTGAAATACCGAGTTATCTCTCCTCCTTTTCGTTAGACTTATTCATATAGATTACACTTATCCGATAGGTAGTCCCTGACAGACCGGGTACGCGTATGACAGTACTTGATGAAGGGGTTAAGAATATTTCGCGTCCTTAATTTTCAGATACTCTTTATAGTATGAAGATCGATTACTCGAAGGTCTGTCACAGTAATGTCGAAACGAAGGCGGAATTTCTTGGTATGTGGACTCTTTTTTCTTAATATTTTCATGAAATGGAAGCTGAAGACTTTGCTTTAATCTGATAACTTTATAGAGGGCGAGGAGCAGGGAAAAGATAAAAGAGTAAACAACTGGGTTCATCCCGTCATTAGGTTCTAGTTGTGTGATGGAATGATATTACCTCCCAGAAATGAGGCGGCAAGCTTAATATAACTGTCTGTTCACCAAAAATATTCGGTTACCTTCCGTTTCCACTGTTTCGCATGGCTGCTTTCAAAGTTGGCGTTGCAAAAAACAATCAATGTATACGAGACTCTGATAGTCGGAGTTTTATGGATCGGGATACTTTTGGAACACAATATGAAGGAACAAAATTTAAATATATCGAGAATATCTTTCGCCAGCGAAGCCAAGTGGTATTCATTCGGTAGGCGGGCTCTCCATGGGTTGTAGTATTATCATTCTCACGATGGTTACCGGTGTTGGAAACATGTATCTAATGAAGAGTTACTACCAGTATCTCCTTTGGGGAAGTACATGCGCACATTTTCACGCTATTCTTTTGAAATTAATAACCCAATCATGAATGAATACTTTGGGCATATTCACTGATATTCCGAAATATTCCCGAACTTCTCGGGGACTAACAATAAGTTATCTCAAATCAATTCAACGTTAAGTAGCCATTCAACAGCTACACCACATTAGCCATTCTCAGTAGGTTTCGTTGGTTTTTCACGCCCCCATTCCTCATTCACTCTCCTATACAGTAATCATAAGGCCACATCTGAAGGCAAAAAAAAACTCCACAGGTTTAAGAATATAATTTATGCCTACTGCGGAAGACAGAAATTTTACAACGTGTAATTGATTATACGGGACGCTGAGAAAGGTTCCCATAGTTACCATGGGTACAATCTTGCTTACGCTTTGGATTATTCCTTCGCTACGTCTAAACCCCGACACACGAATCGTGATCCTAATTTCGTTAATTTTACCTTTTGTTTGGCTAACACTCAAGCTATTAAGGGAATGACTATTTTCGTGGCACCGCTGACTATAAACCTGTATTTCTCCTATGATAAAATTCTATGTGAAAGCATTGTAGTAGCATGATCATCCGAGGTCTTCCTTATGGGATGGAGTCCTTGTCCAGGGATGGAATTTCCTCATTTTTGCGGATAGCATCGAACCTTCTGCATCATTTTGCATAAATCTGCCCCTTACCGTTCCCATCAACGGAAGTGCAAGTGTTATGTTCTCAAAGCAGTTTACCTACGCGCAATACATTTTTATGTCCTTTTCACTCTTACTGATGGTGAAAATGAAAGTACATATATGTAAAAGACAGCATGGGAACAGGTGTAAACGAGTAATATGACGAGAAGCGGAAGTTTAAACCGCTCCTATACCGAGTGTTATGTATCGTATTGCATTTTTAAGTGGTGACAAATGTGTCCGAGATAGGGGTGAGATTTTAGTTAAAGTGAGATTTTTAAATGATTTTCGATAGATTTGTAGCAATATATAAATATAATGCATTGGTAATGGGTTATCTCGATGTCATATTGCTGTGCGAGGTACCTTTGTGATAATTGTTCATCGTTCACGTCAAACGTTAATATGTGAGAAATCAACGTGTAGGTGTGGGATCAAAGTGACGTGATCAAAGCTAAGGTTTGCATGGTTCTGTTAATTACTTTTAATAGAGCATTAATTTTAATCCTTACAAATGCTAGAGGCTTCAAGACGAACTTGCAACACTTGTGCTGAACATAGATATCGCCAGAGGCAGAGTGGAGGGGAGTAGGTACATGAAGTAAATATTGGCTGGAGATGGTCATCCAATAATTGTGCTTCAAACCACGTACTCGCATGAACCAAGGCACTCAACGGCGAATGGCAGTGGAGTTCACGCTTGATTGAAAAACGATGGTGAGTGGGGAACGAGGTTACGGGATCGGATTACGATCGTGAGGATACCAAGGTGGGGAACAGACTCCTTGAATGAGCGTACTTGGTATTAATTTTTATTTTTCGTTGATTCTTAAGGTTCATTGTTCCAATGCCTTCTTGTTGCTGCTAACAAGTACCAAATATTCGGTTAGAGTAGAAGACCTGAACTTAATTAGTTTCTGGCATCTATTCCTCTATTATTTTTCGGTTTTGTATGCCTTCCAGAAATATTTTTTCCCCTCTCGATTCAAACAATCGGTCACTTCCTACCTCGGAAAACGTATTGTCTTGTAAAGTAACGATTTATGTTGGTTATCAACAAAGATGAGAAGCGACTTCGACATGAGCATCCCCAACCCTATTTATATTTGCGTCGCGTAAAACGCTTTGTGCGGAAACGCAGGAAGTGGGACTACAAACCAACAGGACCGGATTGAGTTGAACCCGTTGAAGTGGATTTGACATAATAATCACAGCATAGGCAGCCTCTCCCTCCTCACTACTTTCGGCACGACGGCGCTCGCTCGCGGTCGACGCGAATCGCACAATTCCGCCGAACCCTTTCAAAACGGCAAATTGGATCGTGCCAGCGTGCATTGGATCGCGACGGATCGGACCTGCGTGGTCACCGACAAAGCCCATAGCCGTAGGGTCGCAGATTGGAAACCGTTGCTCAACTGCCGCTTTGTTCCAAATTTTTGCTGCGACGGGGAGGTTTTCCTGTATTCGGACCGAGGAAGAAATGCATTCGTTGTCTCCTAACCGAAGGAATAACTGTTCTCGCGATGAAATGAATCGTTCACATGGGGGGGGNCCAAAGTGGGGAAACTCGAAGCGATAGGTGCAGTACCTTTGGAATATTTTGGGGACGTTTATTAGCCTGCAAAAATAACTTTAAGAAATCTCATTAGTCTCAAGGTCCTGTTTTCGGTATTGCTCTATGTTTAGACCGTGATTCTACGCATTAGGATTGACACCTTCTCCAAGTACGTATTATTATTCCGATGGCTGAATATTGAGGACATTCATGTGACTAGTTGCCGCGGGGTCGAAGTCGACCTGAAGATGTCCCTTGGAACGAGAACGATACGTAATCACGTCGCGTTGCCATTAGACAACGATCGCGGTGGAGCACCGAAAACCCCACTGTATCAAGGAAAGAAACACCGCGGAAGCCTACGCCAGGCCTTCGTAATACCGACAAATAAATATCTACCTCACTGGTATCCCGAAGTCGCAGCTTCAAATTTCCGCCTCTGGTATGGAAATTGCGTCATTAACTATTAGATTTGAATGGCTGATTTTACGATGCGATATGTCCTTACCAGCCGGTACATATTAGAAACCGTATAAAAACATCCTTAGTGATCTCAAAGCGACGATTTCATATCGTTAAATAAATCTAAGTCTATTTTCTGGAAGGCACAAATGAGTGGGAAAGAGAAGAATTGGTAGTATTTTGAATCCATTTTTAGGCACGATATATTTTCTGAAATCCTAAATACCCCAAATTGCATCACCGTCATACCCCACGAGTCACCAATGAGGTGTTCGGCAGGAGGTGCAAGGACCCCAACCTTTAATTATGAGATTGCGAGAAATCATGAATTTTTCGCGAGAAAAAGATTAGCCGGCAACAATGTCCTTCGATCCAAACTGCCCGAGTGTTTAAACCTGCTTTTGATGTGATCGCAAATTCAATCTATCATTCAGAACGGGAATCCATTGGCCTTATTTTGCCTGGGGTAGCATAACCGGCCAATGTATGCTTGGGGTCTTAATACTTTCTTTGACGTGAGAAGTAAATTCGAGTGCCTTGAGATGTTTTTTTCAGTTCTGAAGCTGGTCTTTCATTTTTGTGTGTGGTGCGGTGCAGAATAGATGCGATTTGATGAGCAAAGAATAATAAATAGGATGAAACTAAAAGGAGTTGTATTATTTGAAGATTGACGATTACGACAAGGGAAGAGACGAGAATTTCCAGAAAGACGAAGATTCTCGTCCTTTCATTCGTACTTAGATGGTGTAAGGTGTTAAAGCGCACCTAATAACGTCACATTTCCTATAAAAATCAATGTATTAACGATTATTTTTATTTTCTTTTTAACCGCTTTGCAACGAATCTTACGCAAAGTAAAACCTAAAGCTTTTTTCCTCCTTGAATAGGGCGGTAATTCAGAATTGAACAACCGGACATGTGGCGCAAATTGAAAAGTGGGTCCTCAAAACGATGTGCGAGTGATTCCCAGTAATATAATTCCACAGATTTGCTGCGAGTCAAAGCAAACATAAAATAACAAAGCGGACGTAGGCCGTACGAAAAGATCCAAAGAAAAATGTTTAGAAAGGCGCAGGAGACGGTTCGAAGGGCGGGATAATGGCTCCGCCCATCGAGTTCGAATTATCGGCGATAAAGCACACGAGCTTACATATTAGGCTCGGGTATTATTTTAGGTGGGTTAGGTAGGAGGAGACCGTGGGAATAGGTTCTAAAAAAAGGAGCCTTTTGAAGGAGGAAGGAGAGGCAGAGAAAGTGGCAGCAGTAAAAACACCCTAATTAGATGAGCTCAGAGTATGCAAAGGACGTTTGTTGTTCATGTGAATTGGGACAAGTAGCGAGGAGGTTCGAGAGAAAGGGCACAGAAAGTTCCCCGATGGGACTAACTGTGAATGACACTCAAAATTTAGAGAGATTGGTTGGGAATCGTCGGAAGCCGTGTGTATAATGTTAAGTGTTCTTCACTATTCTTCTTGGCAGGAGAAAACTCGAGGAGGGGGTAGTGACACAAAAAGTGAAATAAAAGTCGAGCGGAAATTCCGATCGCTAATGCAGAAACAATTTTCATACATTAATCATTTATTACCCTCTTACGGGAAGCGCTGAATGAAAACGCTGAGGCATATTAAAAACCCAACCTAAAAATTCGTGACTCCGTGACCCATTAGCTACTCATAAAGAACTATGAAATCCATCGGGAGAACCGGTTCGCGGACGGATTGAATCTCAACGGAGTTTTCACTAAGACCTCTGGATAAGTTTGTGAGGGACACCATACATTGAAACAAGTCTGAGAGCAATGAGTTTCAATAAGCATCTATGAGTTTTTTGGCCAATATAGTTTGTTTCCTTAGTTACGTCAGTCATATTAGTCATTTGTATGATTGCATCATTCATGATACACCTTGTTCTATATGGAAGTTTTGACGCTGGGGAGTAATTGATTCACTTGAGTTAGTTCACAATCGTATTTATTTTCGTCTAATTAAGGAAAATACGATATTGATAAACCAATATAAACCGGGCCTGTTTCTCAGCTCAGGGTCTTTTTTGTTCATCCTTCCTCACGGTAGTTGGTGGCCAGCTTTTGAGCCGTTGCCATGATGAATTACCGCACTATATAATTCCTATAATATGCAAAACATTCTTATTATGCGTGTGTTGATATGGGAATAGGTCGCCTTTATTCAAGATATGTCTAGTAGATTTGACGATTAGAGCAACGGAACGGACAGACGGCAGAACGGCCCTGCTGATCGTAGGTTCCGGGTTCGAAATCGAACACTTTTATCAAAACTCAGACTGTATGAAGTTTTATTTAAGATATTTCTGGGAGACCACGGGTGTGGCATGCAAAAGAATCAAAACATTGTCATAAAAGTATGCCTCATTGTCTTACTGGCATGTCCTAGACGATGACAAGAGATCCAGGCTAAAAATTCAGTTAAGTCTAATGATTATATTTCCTCTGTGTACAACCTTGAAGTACATGAAATTGCCCCAATAATACGCATGCAGTCACGTAAATGGTTATAAGATCATGTCAGTATCTCAAATAAATGGACGAGGGATGATGTTCACGAAAAAGTGATTTTAGTTGAACTTGCTACGAATCTTTGATTTTAAATTATATTTCGTGAAAATATACTTTGAATACCTCCCCCATCCTTTAAGCTGTACACACCACCACACCATACCTCAACACCACAACATAATAAAGTGGTACAAACACCGGCTTTAACACACGACCCATTATTCTTTCCTCTTCAGCAACATACTATGAAAACCTTTACCGATAAAATTTCTAAGATCATGAAATACTTAATGATTACATCACCGAATGAAGAAAAGAGTTATTTAGCTCGTAATTATATCTTATACACTGCTGAACAAATCAGTATCTGCGAGAATTTTACAGCGTGAATATCGACCAATATATGTCATTTTATTAACGCATATATCCTAATGAAAGCTAAATTTGCCGGCTTAGCCGTTATTCCTACGACCGTATAACGAGTTACCATAGCAAGTAAATTTCTATCCATCTGGACAAGGCTCATGATATACAAAACAATAATAGTCCCTCACTTTGATTACTGTGCCACGATTCTCTTCGACACAAACAAGGATAACATTAAAGAAACTGCAGAAATTGCAATCGTGAGGTATGAGGGGCTGCCAAAAGATAACACAGAAATGATATGCTGAAAGCCCTTGGTTCCTTATCTGTAGAGCAAAGGATAATTTATAGAAGTCTTCTTTTTGTACATAAGCCGGTATCAATCAAATATTGTAATATAAATAATTGTTTTATGGTTTCCTCGTAAAAAACAGTAAAACGCCAGAAATATCAGAAATAAAAACAAATTCTTCCTAAACACGCAGTGTAATACAAGTGGTCAGAAATCATTGTTTGTAAATGGTCTAAATATATATAATAACATAATGGATCAAATAAGTGATTTAAACGAGACTAAATGTAGAAAAAGGTTCTGTGAATATACTAAGACAAACTACACACTGGAATGAAAGAGTGCCCATGGAAAGAGAGATAATGCATTGGTGACACTGAAATTTTATTTTTTTAATTGGCCTGTTCTGCGAAACATTTTCTAAAATGGAAAATTTTCCCTAGAACAATGATAATAATAATTCCATAGAATAATAATAATAAATTCCTTGCCATATGGTGCGTAGGCAATGGTAAAGAGAGACCTAGTCCCTATGAGATGTACAAAGATTATTGTATGTTAAGTAATATATATGTTTGTACATTTGAATTTTTTGTTTGTATTTGCATATTAGTTCAAAAGAACTACAGCAAATAAGCTTGCGAGTTGACCAGCTGAAAGGTGCAAGGGCACTATTAAAGCATGCTCCGAAACCGGTAAACTTGAGATATTTTCAATTATAGAGAGACAATTCCAATATCCACCGATATATCAAAGCTCCTTGGCTTTCAGATTTTCCTTCACGTTGCTCTTAGTGTAAAAAATTTTAAAGTTTGAATAAAAAAATTCTAGGGAAAATTTTCCACTTTACAAAATGTTTCGCAGAACAAGTCAATTAAAAAAATGAAATTTCAAAGTGTTTTGCTCACATTTTATCCTGAATAATTGCAGAAGCTGTTCAATATGGGAAATAAAAACTTCACTTAAGTGGCTTTCACACTTATGTTAAGTCTAAAACTACCACGCATTATGTCTCAACAAAATATTCTTAACCCACGAGAAAAATGTACTCTGCCACACTTGTGATTAGTAATATCCTAGATAAATATAACAATTCCTTCTTTCCATGCATTTAAAACTCAGGACTACCACTGTCAGAACTCTGATGGTATAGATGATGACAGGTAACCTGTACTAGTTCTATTTATGAATGTAGGTGCTGATTCCGATTCTTTTCGAAGGAGAGAAAAATTCTCGGCCACGGACACTAATTTTTCCGTTCTCCCAGTTATTCTGTTTTTCTTCTTTGTTTTTAGCAGTTTGGCCGCTGCTGCTTCGTTCACACGAAGCAGTAGCGGCAGAAATGCTTTAGATTCTCACCGCAACGGTGAACAAGAGTTTTGCGCTTGCCCTTTTACCAGCGGAAACATTCTCAGCAGTTCGCCAAAATTAAATTTCGGCTCCATAGTTTTTCCTTGTTTGAGCACTCTGCCACGTCTGTCAACACTAGTTCGTTCACCCCGATAACTCTCTGAGCAATACCTTCCTATTGTGATGTTCAAAGCATCTGACACGTCTTCGTTGGTCATATTCTAACCACCTCACCAAAGATACGCTGCCAACTGGATGGGATGCTAGATTAATTTAATTATTCTCAATTTGGTCATTTATATTTTTCCTTCTTCATTACAAATGGGAGATGGCAGAAGATTTATCGTAAAACAACAGGAAATTCTGAAATCATAGGTGTGTCTCGTTCTAAAATCAGTATTGCAATGGTAATTGGTTGTAGGATATAAGCTCCTTATGGACTTGCCCAAAAATCCTTGATCTGGGATCCTAGGTTTGCGGATATATTTTGCGTGACCTATTCTTCAGTGCACGATAACTGTACGTTGTTTCGAGATGGCAACGGGCTTTCTAGACCTTCGCCAACAGAGCCCCATATATTTTCAATTGGCTGAGAAAGCAGAGCTTCTTTCATGTCCTTTTCTTTATGAATCTTCTTCGTGGTTTGTTTTGCGATCTGGTGGTTGGAGAAGAAATTAATTATTTCCCTCACATTTAGAACAACATTCTTAATCAACTCAATAGTCAATATCCTCTTGCAAATAGATTGAGACCATGGACAAGAAAACCAAGCGTCACAAAATGAGGAAATTTATCTCTCAAATGTTCCAGGTCAGCTTGTTGATACTCGTATTGTCAGTTACCAGAGCTGGTACCTGTGAAGAGCCAACTTTTTCTTTTCTTTATATATATATATATATATATATATATATATAT
>LYUA01002607.1:94481-109976 GCA_002093875.1 Calopteryx splendens
TTGGCTGTTTCCAACGATGAAAGACACTCTCCGTCTATTACTTCAGCGATTTTCCAGTGGTCGGAACAGACTCCTAAAGAAGCTTCACCGCGTCCATAGAATCATGGCGTTGACGTTGCAAAAAATGTGTACGGCCTCAGGGAGATTACGTCGAGAAGTAACACGGCCACATAGGTTTTATAGTTTTTAAGGTGAATAATTAGTTATAAAAAAAGCGGAGGCCTTATAACTTGAGCACACCCCGTAAGCGTGAAGGCAGGGGATGAAGTAAAATGACCACTCCGAAGGATAGATCTTTAAAAAAATCTCTCTGGTGGGCGTCTGGATGCGCGGAAAGGGCGTCTGGATGCGCCGCTGATACCATCTCTCGAAATAATTATAAATAATTATTTATAAATGGTAATGTCAAGAGAAATTAATGCTATTTAAATATATAGCTTGACTTCGACCATGGCTCATTGATAAATCCAGCAACGGGTTCCGCGTTTTAATTTTGCACACAATCAGTCATTTTTAGGTATGAATTCTTTTTCTTCCTGTTTCCATTTTGAGCCTTAGACCAGCATGAGATCTAGGTTTCCTGTCAAAATGATTGATATTTGAATGCATCGTTCTCCCCATGTTTTTCATTTGTTGGAGACATCCTTATATAAACCGGGACAATATATGTGCATTTAGATTCATTATTTACATGCCATTACATTCATGCATATGGCTTTCGTGAGCCATATGAATTCTTGTATGGCATAATTCCAAAGCATTTGGCAGACATTATCATACTCCTGACCAGAATACCTTCAGCTGGAATGTTTGAAGAGACAGATGATAACAATCGGTGAAAAATAAGGTGAAAATCAGTGAATACGTTGATTGACTTTATAAGGACTGCGGATAACTAATCCCAGGACTGATGACCCCTGATGACGATGTTTTAAGCTGTTTTTCACTAATTTATATCTCACTTCAAGAAAATCAAGTTAAGTGTGGCCACTGCCACTCGGAGTCGTGTAGCACCTTTGTTTTTTCTCCTGAATATTCCCATCCCCTTCCTCTCCCCCTTCCATCCCTCCCTTCCCTTCCTTCCGCTCGCCCTCAACCACTCTCCCGTTGCCAATCCGTCGGGAGCGAGATAAGAGAAAAAGGGAACAGGGATGAGAAATCCAGGAGTTTAGACGAAACGAATCCTCTGAAATTACGGCAGAGTTACGTGTCTGTCTGTGCTTTGGTTGATTCTCGGAATCTGCCCGGGGGAGGGCTTAAGGGTTGGAGTCCGTAGGGGGGATTGGAGGGCAGGGAGACGAGGTTGCTTAGCAGGTCTTGGAGGGGTTGAGGTGGCGGGGGAGTGTTACCGTTAAGGGGGTAATATTTTGTGGAAATCGGGGGTGGGGGGAGCAGGGAAGGGAGACGGGAGGGATTTGTGAGATGGGACCCAGTGCTCTTGGAAGAGGAGAGAGAGATGTTTTCTGTGTATGGAAAGGAGATTTCGGCAGGTGCTTTCCGTGTTGGGGTGGAGGTTCCGTCATCCAGAGGATACAATATCCAAAGGAATCCTCCACGATAAGCATAAATAATTATCCTTCGTTCAGGATTGAATTTGCCTTCCCTTAACCGAATCACATTCCCACACTTCCACCCAGTTGTTATAGTATTTTTTCATTAATTTATGGGATTTAAAGGTTCTTGGCATTTGGGAAACATATATTGAACTGAACTGAGGTGTCATAAAGTAGTCAATGCTCAATTAATTATTATGTGCTGGAATAAAATTTAGTGAGTGACAGCCTTTTTAAATTACTGTGAAACTATTTGGATTACGTTTTCTTAATGACGCCAAGTCAAGTCATGACTCCATACGAATACTAAACCTATCACGGGTTCACACCCCGATCTTCGGGTTAGCCGATCCATTTACAACCAACTTGCAGCTAGATATTGTCTTAAGTTTAGCAGAGAGTAAGAAAATCAAACAAATTCTATATCTTTGTAATGGAAGTTATTAGATATTTTTAATTATTTTATGGCTGCACTTGCGGTGGAAATTTGCTTTAATGTGCAGTCACCTTTAATAATGTGTTTACCGTCCAAGATTTGATAACTCGTCCCAGTTCCAAGGTGGTACGCCTTCTCAAACGTGACCAAGATCCAGTGTATGTTCTGTGTCACAGTTTTTATGTAGTATTGTATTTTTTGTGTATCGCAAATCTCTAAGACCTTTACCTTTCCTCGAAACATACGAGGTATTTTGAGCCTCAAGTTTCTATCATATCTTTCTGTAGCCCCAGATTATCGAAATGCGCGCCCGCTACGCTATCGTGAAATCGTATCCCCATAAGACTAGCAGGTACATCATCTCAAAGTATTATCACAATGGAGGGCAGAGAAATTGATTCCGCCGTTCGTGAGATTTGTTTGCGTACCTTAAATAGCCATCAAAGCAAACATATCGATCGATCGATCACAGTGAAATTATGTTTTATTACTTTATACATATATTCTCTCTTCTCTCGTCTCGACTTCTTGCTTTCATCGTCTCTGCATTCACTATTATCTGAAGTTAACATAAACCTCACATACATACCTCACGTATTTTTTAAGTTATTTTACTAGAGCATGATAGATTAAATTTCATTGGAAGAAGCAATATGAATCTTCTAAAGAATTTCGTTACAATTGAGAAGCAGCTGGTAACATAATTTAGATATTACGGAATGTGAGTTTCATTACCCATGGTCTTATGTAGTGATCATATAAAGAGTGTTTTATCAACTTCATGCCTACGTGTAGCTGCCGTCAATATGCTGTTGTGAAATATTTTACAGCGTAGTATTCCGAACACTTTAGTTTCAATAAAGCGCCTCCGCACTTGTCATTCCAGGAAATCGGGAATCTTTCACAGTCAATCCGTTCGGTCCCATTCTAGGAAATGTAGAATATAAGCTATGACATATGCGTTTCTGTTCCTTCGTGTGCGATCAATTCACTCGCTATGTTGCCATAGAGGCAATTATCCGAATTTTTGCCTGTTAAATATGAAGGTTTTAGAATTTTTTTTGTCATTCGGAAGCAAATCTTGGATGAAAATATTTCGATAAAATCTATAAAATATGGCCCTAAAATACCTGCACTGAGTTGGAATTTTTTTCCTCGTAAACAGTTTGCCACGGCGTCACATGCGTTTGTCATCTTATTTCCAATTACTTATTGAATTTATGGCATATGGAAACAACTTAGCTTTTTTAATTTTATTTATTTGTGACAGATTGTCGTAGTATAGGAGAGGCATATGTTGCATCGTTCACGTTTGAGAATCGCGTTGGATAATGTTTAAGTTGGAAAACGAGTGCTACTCATTAAGCTAAAAAAAAGTCTTCGTATAGTTTTTCCTGGTCTCGTTTTAACAAGGAATCATCGCTACAATCCCAAATGCTTAAGTCGTCAATACGTGACTCAAGGAGTTCGTATACCTACATGGAACACAGCCGAGGACTAGAGGTAATTCTGAAATCAATAAAGACCCAAAACATTTCAACTGTCAATCATTTATTCGACATATAAAAGTCTTATTTACAAAAAATTGAAACCTATGGTACATCATAAACCTTGGTGGATTTTTCCATGATAGGTGCGTCCACAGAATGTCAAATATAGTTTTCACGTGGTTTGACATGGAAAATGGGGTGAAATAGGTTTGTCATAAAGAAATGGCGTAGAAAATTGATAGAAAGTTGGAGACGGTATCGAACAGATTTCTCAATATATCTTAATTTCAAACTCAAACGGAAAAGCAGTGACGAGAAATAAATTGGGTGATTATTTTTCAGCCATCAGATTAAAACAACCGATACCTAAACATTTTTGGTCACGAAGCTGTTATATTTTTTCATTAAAAATCTGATCAGGCCAAGGGTAGAGAGAAGGGCGTTTGGATATAATAATGAAAGAAACTTTCATTGGCTATACATCTCGAGGGAGGCAGGCCACACGACCATTTCTTTCATTTTCATGGCTACACATAAATTGAAATTACACGTAAGTTTTTTTTAATGGCGGTTATCATTGTTTATCAGCAACGAAATGAATTCGCGAAACGTGCTCTCTTAAGCCTTATGATACATCTACAGTTTTAAAGATTGGTTTCGTCTGTCCATAGTCTTAATTCAAACGTTCAACCATATATATTGAAGCCTCAAATCAAGCGTTCTTCACTTCTAATTTCCCAGGAGATGCGAAGTCTTATATCACTTTAGACATTTGTGTTTTCATGGGGTGACGACCCCATTAGGCCAGTTGAAGAAGATTCAAACTCGTAAATCTAAAAAGTATAATGACTCCAGATGTTTGATCAAACCTTTTTTCTGTTATCGAACGGATTGTTTGCATTTGGCGTCTACGCTACAAAGAACTTGAATTTTTAAGAGAGATTCTCTGCTCAAGTTTCCATTTCTTCGAAATTAGTCGCATCCCTTTTAAAGAAAAGTAAGAAAAAATTCATAATGGTCTACATCCAAGCTCATTACTTAGTGGGGTTCATTTCATTGGATAAAATGCTATAAAGCAACACATGACAAGAAAACATTTCGTAGATAACAAGTAAATGCATCTCATCCAGAAAATGAGCCCTTTCCATCCTGGAGTACCATCATCAGTTAAGAGAAAAACGGTTGATTTATTATATACCCATGGCTGAAATTCTTTTATTTCTTTTACAAATCACTAGAGCCTCCCTTGGACGGCTGGTATCAAAACCAATTCTCTCAATTTTTACACACTGAAATGTTTAGACACACTGAAATGTGTGTACAGTGACATACAACCAACAATTGGAAACACAAACAGATATGATGCTTTAAATGTTGGCCTATTGACAAGCAACGTTATCCCATAGTCCTCTCATATTTCAGGAAAAATTTCTTTTCATGTTCAGTCTCAATTAGAGGAATACTAACGTCTCAATGATATTTTCTCTCGCAAGAAATCACTTTTGCACCGCCCATATTATTATACATTCAATGATTTGAAAATACAAAAATGCACAACACGTTTCACAGATTTTATAAGACGGCATTTCTTAGCTCGTGATATTTTAAAGCCCAAAAATAAATGTTTGGAAAACATGGACCTAAATAAGAAATCAGTTTGTTTCTTGAATACAAATAACATGTAACATGAAGGAGTCCCAAAAATTGCGTGGAAACTGCAAGGTAAACAATGACATTCATATTAAATTTGCTTAACACGTACATATCTGCGAGAATCTCATGCAAAAGAAACTGATGGAGTTGTCAAAATAGAAATAAAATGTGATATGCTTTACAACATGTGCATCTCACGTCAGTCTCACTAGTAAGGGTAAAATATATTTTTCATGTCTAAAATTGGTGAGAGTATGCAGTTGAAATAATAAAAAGATAACTGTAATCAAACTTCACAATCACTATTATCACCAGAATTGAACAAAAGATCATTCACACTAGTGTTTGTAATTCATGTCCTGAATCCAATAACTTCTTCACCGATAGTACGGAGATACCACTTGTAGTGTTCAGGGTCACTTAAGTTTTCGAGCGTACTCGGCGCATGTATACAGTTTAATTGGATCACGACTCTTTGGTAATTAAGACGCCCGTCAATATGTAAGGAGATTTGTCCTACGTTTGCCAGGCTCTGATTTGTCGAATGACAAACTTCTCAAAAACTGGATGACTCGAATTAACTTTCTTAAGATTTACAACACTTTATAACTTGGAAGCTCAAGTGATTGTATTTTTAAGCAGCGTTCGTATATTATCTCAGAAGCACCACTTGAGGTCCTTTAAGTAATATTATCCTTTGGGTGACGTATCACAACTATTGTCCCTGTATAATACCTATAAATAGACAAATGTATCCACGGCTCTGAGATATTCATCATCCATACCTTCCATCACTTATGCTAATAATTTTTACACGGACACAAGTTATTAAATAATTCTCTTCGAACACGATGTGTCTTTTTCAGAATTTTTACTCGATACTTTTAATTAAAAAATTTTTATGTTTTTATTTCTCCTTTTCCGCACGCATGCCTTTGGAAAACAGGGAAACCCCACACCCTGCGCTACTCATGAGAATACAAGCAATATTTTCCTTCCTTCAGAATTCGGTGCAGTAAGGAAAAAACGTACTCGCTTTTTCTTTCTTGAATGACTCGCTACTGCCCGAGTATCAATCTTTGCTCAAAAAACAAAATGGAGGAACAGCGAACAACGACCTATGTAGAAAAAATTCTTTAAATTCCAGTCCGTCATCGGCGGAGATATTTTTGACGGAAGAGACTCCTCGAAGCCGTTGAAAAAAAGATCAACCTCAAAGCACCACAAATTCAATTTCAAGCGTCCCCCGCGCACACACGCATCAGTCAGTCATCGGAACGGCTTTGCCGGCGGGCGCGCGAATAGGCGTCGACCCCCGCGCCAGCCCGTTCCATCCCCGCGGTCTGTCCTCGTTCTCACGTCCCACAGCAATGGGTCTTGCCTACTTTCAAACGTGGGTCGCCAGCGTGCCCCTTTTGACCACGCTGGGCTGCTGGTGGTGGGAGGGCACGATGTAGTGCCGCGTGGGTGACGTGGGCAGTCGGGCCACCTGCGGCACGGCCCCGTTCCTCAGGTTCGCCTTGTTGCCGTTGACGCAGGACAGAGTCCCCGACGGCGAGGAGGAGGCGGAGGAGGAGGATGCGGCCGGGGGCGGAGTGGTGCCCGCCTTGAGGGTGCCGTAGGAGGCAGGGTTGCCCACGTTGGCCAGGGGCCCCGTCGACGAGATGCCGTAGTTGGACGCTGACGAGGGCAGCGTGCTCGTGGCGTAGGACGAGGTGGTGGGGGTGTAGGCGCTCGAGATGGGTGAGGCCGCCGTCGGCGGGTCGCCTAGGTTGAGGGCGTGCGATGTGGGGGGTTGCGGGAGGCTGTTGTTGCTGCCGCCTGATGAGAGGGGCGGCGGGGGAGGTGTTCGCAGGTAGGGGTTTCCGTACGTGGCGTTGTACCTAGGGTCGACCGTTGCCCCGTAGGATGGAGGCGGGGGCGGAATGGTGCTCTTTCCCCTCAGGGCGTCGTGTATGGAAGGCGGCGGGGGTGGGTTGTAGTCTCGAGCGTAATCCACGTAGGGGACGTACCCGTTGTTGCTGGCTCCGTCCTGGAATTAAAGATGGAAACAGCGTTGAAAATCAAGGATAACACCGTAAGCCACCTGAATGTGCCATGCAGGCTAAGAACGTTATGAACTTCTACCATGCTACCTTTCCTTAGAACTCGTTGCTACCTATATTGAACCTCTGACAAGTTCTTAATCGCATTCAACGGAGCATTCGATCAATTTTTTTCTCACGCGCGTAAACAATAATTTTCACTTACATCATGACATTATTGATAGAATCACTAAAATATTAACTTCTGGTATGCAGTATTATTAGCATGCAACATTAAAACGTTTTCGCAATCACTTCAGATGCTCTATGTAATTCTATTGAGCTATAACCTAATATTTTAGACACATAATGTCGACTAAGTTCAACTATTCTCTAAAATAATTACGAAACGGAAACAAAATATAAACCTCAACGTATCTAGTGGATGGATTTCGTTACAGGTTGTATCCATGCATGTTGCTAGAATAAATTACAATAAATCTAAATCGCATTAAAGACTTTGGTGAGTAGTTATGATAATTATACTCACACACTGTGCAACCACGTTTGAGAGGGGTCACTAGGTCACAACATAAGGGGGGGACAGGGGAAAACATCAGAATTATACACATTGTAAATTTCGAAGTTAATTACATTCACTTGCACGTAATTCGATAGTTAATTTAATTCCCTATCGTACATTCTGGTTTAATCCTTACCCAGTGTCCGAAGAAATTAATTTGAAACCCGCAGAATATCAGTGCTTTTTAAACATTTTTCGCAAGTCAATAAGTGACTTAAATGTTGCGAGTTTACAAGGCAACTTATATTACCTTTTAAATTATAACAGACATGTAGATACTACGTAATAAATAATAGTACGCTATAAAATAGGGAACTGAATCTTTTTAATAGCTGTGTTTGAAACAAGATACTTTTTACAAATTAGGTCAACTCATACCCTAATGGAATATGTGAACAACTGAAAGAGTTTTACACAATTGAAGTTAAATTCGGAGTTGAATATTTTCTTAAAACCAAAAATTCCCTGCACACTCAGCAGGTTTGACATATATGCATGTAAATGAAGATATCTTTATGTACAAACAAACATCAGCATTCCAATCCCTTGATACTCACTGGCTTGGGCGGGAAGGTCGGCTCAGGGTATTCGGGGGCGACGGAACCTCCACCGGCGGCGGAGTATCGGAAACCCAGCTCCCCGCCGGCCGCCATGAGCGACAGCCTCGGCCCCAAGACGACGGGCCCCCCCGCGGACGTCATGATGCCGTTGGCGTCCACGTCGTCCACGGCGGAGATCCGCACCTCCCCGTCGTCCACCTCGTCCTCCTCGTCCTCGCACCACGGCCCCGTCGAGTCGCGCTCGTTTAGCGTGTTGCTGAGGGAGGAGGCCGTCCTGATCTCCACTTTGAGGTCCGAGTCGTTGGACGAGCGGTCCGATTGGTGCGTGTGCACCACGTGGTGGACGTGGTGGTGCTGCGGCTGCCCTCCCTGCCCCTGGATGACCGCCCCCGCCACTTTCGTCTGCTTCTCCTCGTCCGGGGCTGGGGGGGGGGAAGAGAGATAATCACTTTTGGGCCGATGGCGAATTTGACGGAGTTTAATTATAGTGCGGTTTAAATCTTTAATAATCTAAAAATTAATAACACTCCTTCCTCATTTTCATTGGCATTGGCTCCATTTTCTTCATCCATTTTCATTGGCATTGGATCCAGCGCTTAATATCTACTTTAAAGAAACAAATCTATAAAAAGTAGGAGCTTAGAAACTTCCCCAATTTGATTGAGTATCGACAAGACACGTGTCACTACACTGTAGGTCTGTAACGCATAGGCACAATAGGAAAATATTTTATGCAAAAGTTTAAAACCGAAATGGGTACAGATGAAGAAAAGGATAAGTGATAGCAGATACCATTTTAGAGAATCAACAGAAACTTTTGCTAAAATACCTAATGCAAGATATTAAGTGGTGTTGAGCCGCAAGGCCTCACACCCCTCCCCTGCAGCGTAGATTACTCACCGAAAAATTCACGCATGAGTATGCTATGCGTGTGTGCTGAAAAGTGTCGTGCCACCACTCCATACAATTGTGAAAAAACATCAAGATTTTTAAATCCGGAAATCAAGAGCTTCCACAATTTGTTAAACACGCCTAACCCTCTTAATTTATTTTTATAGAATCATTCCTTTGTTTATGTGGAAGACGATGTACCATTATAGTACATACGTACGATTTCTCTCATAAGTCGTAAAATCTTATTACTAATTCATCGCCAAGTGTGTTTGAATCATGAATTTACGCAAATTAGTACGTATCGGGTATCCGTGCACTACAACGTAGAACTCATACAAAATATCCGTGCACTTGTAGTCTTCCGGTAGTTTTACACCCAAAAATGCACACTCACCTTCAGTCTTCTTCGACTTCTTCTGGCACCACAGCAAAATCATGGCGCACACGACCAAGAAAGCAATGCCTCCGATTATTCCGAATATGATTATGAGCAGCGGCAGCGTTTCTGAAATGAGAGAATAGGGGTATCGTTTAGGTGAGAGGTAAGAGTGGGAAGGCAAAAAAGCAGGGTCTTAGTAATTAGCTGGATCAGCATGGAAAGATTGAATGCATTACCAAGTTGGGGATGGGGGTGTGGCGGCGTAGGTATATATGCGTTGTTGGACGGGGTGTGCGGGGGGGCGGGATGTGCTCTAGAAAGAGGGTGTCAGTGAGAGAGAAAGATAGACAGTGGTGCACGGAATGGGAGTGTTGTGGAAAAGGGATAAGGGGGAGTGGAAGTGACACTGGGGTGGCCTTTTGATGGGAAAGATGCCGAGCATCAAAGAAAAGCAGGCGAAATTCGATGCGTTCGCAAGTTTTATTTGAGAAATGAAACATGGATTTCCATCCTTTTCAACAGATGTCATCCGACCATTTCCATGGATGAGAGCGAGATCCATTTACAAAAACATTTTATTTTCACAAAGGCAAAACGACTCTTTGAAAAAGTAAACTTTCCTACTGACGCAAGCTTGGAGATTCCTTTTTTAATTGAGATGAAAGATTAAAAAAATTCTCAGCCATTCCGTTGAACAGAGTTGAAAATACAAAGGTCTTTCTGCTTTTTGAGCAGAAAAATATTTATTCATGTGTTTATTATATTGTTGTTCTTTATAATGGTTGTCCTATCCACAAGAGAAAAAATTTATAATTTATTCTTGCCTTAGCCTTTTTTAAGAGTGAGAGAATTTTGAAAGAATAAAAAAATTATCTTTTTCTGGTACAATCCATTAACCTTGATTCAAATTCAATTTTGACATTGTGGATACCTAATACGGAATTTTTCGATATTTACTTTATGATAGAAGAGGTGTCCTTAAATGCCAAATTTCGCAGCTTTGACTTGTAGAACACGTGAGTACGGATCCTTATGAAACTCAAATCTCCGTAATTACCTTGGCGTTATGTACGTACACATCCTTGAATGGATTCCAAGATACACCTTTACCAGGTTTGAATTAATTAAAGCCAACATTAATGACTTGGCGTGAACGCTTCAACAGATGTCAACAGCGCAAAAGAAATCGATATCAATGAAATACTATGAGACGCGTTTTTTAATGGGAAATTAAAAACGTGATTGAGCACATATCATTAGGAATACTTGTCTACATAACTCCTGATTATGGTAGATGGTTTACTCTGTTTGAAGGAGAACCAGAAGAATATAAATAAAACTACTCCGCCAATCACACGTGAAACTTCTTACGTTTCACCTATTTGAATAAAACGGATATATATTCACTGATGTCTTACAATCACGTGTGGCTTAAGACCGGACTTCTAAATCGATTGGATAATATTTACATTAATGTACTTAGGTGCGTAATTATTTTTATTAATACTGAACTAAACTAAGCCTCTACACCCCGGTTAAGTTAATTGTGGCCCATGAACACTGTGAGCTGGTTTAGTCAAGGGCTAAAAATGTCTACTTCACAAAGGGTTTTCTTCCTCCCCCAGACGTCTATTTTCGAAATTCCTCAGTCCGCAGCAGCAGACACTCGCGAGGGAAGATATTCAGCATGCCTAAGTGGGTCACCGATCTTCGGCCATTTGTGCATAAGCGGTACGTCCACTGCGGCGTGTGGAGCGGCGGTGATTTGTGGAGGGAGCTCCAGCATGATGTCCTCACCTATTCTCAGCACCGTCAGGGGAATCGATAGGCAGATATTCCGAGTCAGAAAAATTAAATTGTTTCATTTTATGCCAAAGCTAGGACCGACTGGAAAGATTTTCTCAAATTAAGTTTCACTTTTATTTTGCTTAAAAATAGAAGCCATTTGGTCGAGACGATACATTCAATCTGAAAATGACGCGAAAATACTGAATTACCAAATGAACCGGAGTGATGATAGCAGTCGTAAATTTTACAAATGTACCTGTTAAAAATTTCAGCGAGATAGCTAAGGTAACTAATTTAGTTTTGCTGATTAATGTGGACTAAAAGGGTTAGAGTTAGGTACCATGATCCGCATATTGTTGCCTTATAGATTTACTCTAGTAAAATAAGAAAAAATTACGGTTCAAAGTATGAAAAATGTTAGTATATAATGTCAATGCTAAAAAATATTACCTCAATCATATAGGCTGAGAATATTCCGCGTGTAAAGCCAGGTTAGAGAGTATAGCTATAGGCAATATAGCGGGTATCATCTCGCCAATTAAGCATGGAGACCAGTGTCAACTTTAAGCACGTAAAATTTGCATTTATGCAGTTGTTTTCAAGCATTGAATTCAATTACCGTGCATAGCTCAACTTAATGGTTTTAAAAATTGAAGAGTGACTTGCTTTTTTCTATATCATTTTTTGAAGACTCGGATTTCCTTTGCCTGAGGCATGTCTAATTCATGAATTGCATCTTTCTCCACTTGACACCAAATGATCGAAGAGTATCGGCGGCGAGGGTATAAATAAATAAAAAAATATTAACGACTTTTAACCGTAGCTTACGAATTTCCCCCTCTTTGTTTGATGGAGCCGAAGGAAACGGCACAGGGGGAGGAGGAAAGGTGGGAGATGAGGAGAAGCAGAAGGGATGGAGATAAGGAGAGTGCAGACTGGGTGGCTCCTTACGACCTTTCTCGGTGGAAGAGCGATGGGAGGCTGCGGGCTTGTTGTCATATGGGATAGATAACGTCGATATTAAACCCAGAGGGTTGTTTAGATGAGTGGGGGCAGGAGAAAAAGGAGGGTAGGGCTGTGGTGTGTCCAAGACCCCGCAGAGGGAGCCGAAGTGGGCGAGTGTACAGAGGGGGGTTAAATACGTGAGCAGGGTACCGAGTCGCCCGTGCACCACAAGGAGTTGTGTTTTTCGCCCGGAGGCGGTTGGGGCCCCGGGGGCGGACTCGGGGGGGAAATAAATCCTCACGTGTGAAGGAGTGTTCAAGGACCTCGACCGGTTCCGCCTGCTTGTATTTAAGAGTGTCGAAGTAACGCAGTGAATTGATGGCGGGGGAGTGGGGCGAGGGCGAGTTATGCTATTGGGATTTTGGGTTGGGAAGGGGGAGAAAAGGGACAAACGCAGGAGGTTGTCATTGGGAAAAAAATGGTTCAAGTCTCGAAGGAATGAAAAATAGCGAGAGAACTCTTGGTTATTCAGTGCCAGAGGTCGCCTTTTCTCATATTTACTCGAGACCCCGTAAAGAAATGGTCCTGGGTTCACGAGGAATATGGGCACAGAAATTTCCTCCGCTACAATTTTAGAAAGCATAGAAGGGCCAAGCTCAGTGCATTTAACCAACTACTGGAATTATAAAAAAAATTCTAAAATGTAAGTAAATGTATACGTTTTCGGTAATTCCATGATTAGTGCCGTGAGCGAACATTTTGAAAACTAGTTTATAATTTGAGAAAACATTTTTAGAAATATAACGCATAATTTTTTAATAGTTCTAGTTTAATATTTGTCGCACCAAACAGGATGTATTTATTTTATTGTTAACATTTATTAAACACATAAAAAAACCGGTATGACCTTTCACGTTCGAAAATAAACATAATATGACAACAAGGACCATTACCTAATTCCGGACGGAAGTTCTTGCCCATAGTCGGGCCCAAGACGGGAACTCGTAATATATCTAGACCGGAATATAGTTTCACAGTGTATCAGTTAAATAAAGAATGTGATATTAACTTATTAAACTGTATTAATTTAGGAAATTTATACCGACAAAGAGAAGGTTATTTTCCTCTGCTACCTTTTAGTTCTCCCTTTTCTAACGATCCATTTCCATCCCTGATCACATCAGCAGAAATATAGGATACCGCTTAGGTATGTGAAATTTTGCGGGCCCATCCAACAAACAAAGGAGATAAAGTAGAACTCCAAACTGCCACTTAAGCGTACTTACTTTGCATCTTCAGGGTGATTTCCAGGCCGTCACTGCCATAAGGGTTCGTAACAGAGCAGTTGTAGGGTCCGAAGTGGTCCTCGTGAGATTCTCTGATGATGAGGGTGCTTTTCATGCCCTCGGGGAGAGGATCTTCCAGCACAGAAAAGTCACGATCACCTAATGGATGAAGGCGTATATTTTCAATGAAAATTTTACAAGTATAACTAAAATCAGTAAGCTATAAAGTAATAGAAAGACATTTTAAAGCTAAAGAATTTAAACAAAATGCATATAATAATATACTCTTTGGAGCTAAAAAAAACAACCAAAGAAAGATTGCACGTATGTATGGAAAGAAAAATTCAGCCCATTGCAAATGGGTATATAAATGCACTACAACACCAATTGAGTTGGGGAAGAAAATGCGAAAAAATCCTCTTCCGACTGCAATGGAATATTCTCTAAGTTGAAGGGCAACTTACGTTGATCCACAAAGTTGATGAAGATGTGGAAATTGTAGTTAAAACTAAAAGAAAATCAAATGGTCGAAACAGAGAACAAAACGCAGTGCTACTCTAGGTTTATTTAAGATATAAAGAGAAAAGAACGAGAAAAGCAGGATTTTCAAAAGCAGGATTAACAATCAAATCAATGCTAAAAGGGCATCGTTTGGTGGAATTCTTTCACATTGAAACGCGTAACTTTGTTTTTCACGTATATTTTATTGGGCACGACCCGCGTTTCGTAGTTTGGCGATATCATCCGGTTCAAACAGGAATCGAACGGTTGGTTGTGTAAATCTGTGTGTTTGGAGATGGGTTAGTTGCAGAGAGATGGAGCTGTGCTCCAGCTCTCTGCAACTAACTTGGTGCTGCGAAAATGTGCGAGTGCTTGTTCATTTGAATATTGGCCAAATAGAGAGGGTTTTTTTTTCTTATTGGTAATATATCGGTTATGGTAGGTCTCTGATGGACACAGCCCTACAGTAACCCTTTCTTCATTAATAGAGAGGGCTAAAAAAATGTAAACATTTAGGAGAAATTATGCATGAAAATGGTTTGGAAAAACATGTTACAGAGGAAAGGATCCATAAAATGCAAGGAGCATATGGTATAATTAAGGACATTAACAACAAATAGTGAGCATGTAAGAATGCGAAAATAAGACATATTACAGAGAAAGTGGCTAGAATACATACAAGCGAATGCTTAGAATTGATTTATAATTTAGACAAGTTAGAAGCACTAGAAAGAAGGATTGTTAGAAAATTATTAATGCCTATGAAAAATTACAAAAAAGTGGAAATTAAGAAGTAATGAAGAAATATATCAAAACGTAGATAACGGTAATAATAAAAATGTTTACATTTTTGGGCATTTGTACTGAATGGATGATAACAGGCTAACAAAGCAGATCTTCATATATCTTTGGGAAAAGAAGACAAAAACAAATTGGATCCAAGAGGTAAACAATTACCTAGAAAGAAACAACATAAAAGAAAAAGGGGCAAGAGTAATACAGACAGTTATAGATAAAGTGCTAAAATTGCAGAGATCTCAAGGCAGAAGACAAAAAAAAAACAGGTTCGAAGTGGTCCGAAGAAAGATGAATTAATATTAGGGGAAAGAAAACAACGAAGAAGAAGGAATAGAAATTGGGATGTGCTCCCTAACCCTGACGAAGTGGAAAAAAATTGAGTTTGAAAAAATTATTAATAAATTTTCATAAAGAAAAAAAATTGGTGGTTCTAGTCGTTCGATGACACGTGCCGGCGTGAACATTTACGGTTTTGCCTCGTAGCTTGAACCCACGCTTGTATTTTTTTATTGTCTTCCAGGTGTTCCACACACGTCATGGCTAAGAAGAGTCTTCAGGGTCCCGACATGGATCATTGCAATCCCGCTGAACACGGGTGCTCCAAC